>CM032339.1:45219246-45236262 GCA_019022885.1 Schlechtendalia chinensis
AGACCTTAAAAATTGGTAAGACCTCCCCGACTCGCATGCTATTAAAAAAACAAGATTTAGGAAACTAGTATCAATGAGTGCTATAGTACTAAATTGTTAAAAAAAGTCTCTCCGATATCACATTATCACGCTAACGGAACCGAACGAAATTACACGATATGTCGCCTTTGCGCGTTTAATATAACGTACAGTTTTCGGCCTCCACGGGTTTAATTCTGTCCCGAGGTCGCTACATAATATATATAATACTATATAATACTCGTCGCCGCGTATAACAGAAACATAAGTTCGACCGTTTCGTCAAAGTCATTTCACTTTATTCAACACTCCTCCGTCGTCGTCATTGTCGTGGACAATAAAGACTGTTATCTGCGAATGCGTCTGCACGCGGTAATCTTTAGTCGTCTCTCTCTCTTTCTCTCTGTCGTTATTCTTTTAACATTCAGTAGATTTCAAAAACGAATTTAGGACCTGCGCCATTTGAATCAAGTTTGGAGCCGGATTTAGAGATGTATTTAAAGTCGGATAGTAGTGTACGTTCGGCTAGTATTGTCGTGTCATTACATTTTTTAATACATAATTATTTAGAGATTAAGAAAACGTATTTATCGTTTTGATATGACTTTAAAAATCTAATACGAATTCTTACTGTTTGTTCATAACTCGGACTATTTTCTTAGTTTGTATTTATATATGTACGAGTTTAACTTATTCGCGTCACGATACGTTTTCAAAAAACTCGGCTTTGAACCATTGCGTCTTTTGTACGTCGTTATAGAACCAGATAATTTAAAGTATTGACATGGTTTTTTTGAGCTCTTCGCGTCGTGTACGAAAAATATGAACTAAAAACGTTTGACCGTTTAGATCTGGCGGGCATGTTTCAAAAAGAAATTACAACCGGTAACCGTCTGATAGACGACAAAAGGGTCTCAGGGGTTACGTCACATGCATTTAATCGTTTGAACTCGTCGCCATCTACGAACCTCACGAGGAAACGGAAGGGCGTTCTAAAAAACGACTCGCATGATTTCGTGCGCACTGCGAGTCGACGCGTACAAAATTAATTACGAGGTACGGAAACGCCGACCAGAAAACCGTGATCCGCGGCCGGTCATCGTGACCCGATGGGTAACTGTCGTCTAATCGCTGGGCCTGAGAATGGCCGTTACAGATCAATAGGTATCGGTGGCCGGCAGTAAGGTCTGAAATGGCAGCGGAGAAACAGGTTAGAAATATCCACAGGTTAGAGACGTTTGAAATCATAGACATGTCCTACATACAGCTCCAGTTTTCTCGAGTGTTTTATATTTGATACAAATAATATTAAATTCTGTACTCGAATTATTCGTAATAAATCGTAAATAGAAAAATACTTACGTTTATTTTTTCTATAATGCTAAAAGTGCACGGCAGGGACGTATTTATTACGTAGCGTCTGCATCGCGATGAACACTCTTCATAGTTTCGCCCAACTTTTATTAATGTGCTCTATAAACATAATACAACGTTAATATTTTATTTAAATAATATCTTTAATTTATAATTTTAATCTTCATGGTTTAACTTAACACGTATTTATTTTAAAAGTATTTATGTATATATATATATAAAAAAAACACAAAATAAAAAAATACCGGTGTCGTGTGATATCGAGAAAATTGAGCTAAATTAAAATTGAGTACCTACATTTTTTCTACATAAATAAGAAACAATTTCTAATTGTTATCTATGTACGTGAACTATATAAATATATAAGTATAAAATGTATAAGAATCGAGCACGGTTTATCTGTGCGAATATTTGTCAAAATCGGTTTGTTATATATTTTATTCACTGGCCTAGAATAATAAAATAAACAATCAAAATAGTGTTGCGTGTCAATATACGTGGTTGGAAACCGTTGTTGTTATTAATATGAGTAATTTCGTTTAATTGTATGATTGATATCGAGACAGTCGCATTAAGATGTTTGCTGTCGTTTATATTATTACATTAGTTAAACAAAGCTTAGAGAAACGCGAAAATGTCTACCAGGAACGCGTGGTCCAATGTTCCTTTGATTCAAAACAACAGAATAAGCCTCGTCCAGGAGACGTTAGCGGGGACGAACAAGATGAAGAAGACGCGATGGTGGACGAAGATAATTAAAAACATTTCGATACCGTTTCACCATGACGCAAACAGTAAGAGTACAACAGCGGCGGTCGGAGGTGTTATCGAGGCGACGGAGGACGTTGAACGAAAAGCGGCGGCATCGGTGGAGAATTCGTCGACCGCCGTAACGAAGAACTGCAGGCAACGCGTGCAGCAGTTGTCCGTCGCTCCGTCGCGGGACGAGACAATATGTCTCATCCAGAAGGATTCGTCGACGATAGCAAAGATGTATACGGAGGAGCGTTGGTTGAGTAAAGTGAAAAATCTCGTGTCACAACCGCTCCGCAGCATTGAAGCTGATGACGAACCAGTCGAGTGCACTCGAGCGTTTCCGTATAAAATACTCAAAACCGAAGAAGCGGACGTGAAAGTCAGGCCGGGGCCCAAGACGGTCATCCGCATGTATACCGAGTACTTGGCCGGGAGTAAGAGGGAACCGTGTCAGAGCGCTTATTCCAATCAGGAAGTCGACGGACTCGACAAAACGTTTGGTCCAGTCGGCGGGCCAGAGAGTCTGGTTGGTGTCCAGCACGAATCCTCGCGCGTATCCCGAATCACTACGCTGACACGGGAGTACGCTGAAATAGACGAGTGGAAACCGCGTACGAGCACGTATCAAGATCAAGAAAGCACACTCGACGAACTGCGAGCTCGGTTGGACGACCCGGTGATCAGACACATTTTGCCGATGCCTGGAAATTTCCAAGACAACCGCTGGGACCAAGTGTTAACCTTGCGGGTCGGGTGGAACTCGAATATGAGTCCATTTCCTGACCATGACGAACCGTATAACCTAAGTTTTTGTAATAGTGGAGTATTATTGTCTTAAAAAATGAACATTCTATTTTTCTGTATCTATTTGTAATACATTATCTTTCTATAATTTACTTGTACCAATTTATTATATCTAATAAGTATGATAGTTATTGTCAAAAGAATAGGACAAGTGGACGTCGTTTATACCGATCTCAGTAGAGCATTCGATTCGGTGTCGATCATGTATTTTTATTAGATAAGCATAGCATTATAAATTATAATTTTTTAGAGATTAGAAAAACGTATTTAACGTTTTGATACGACTTTACAAATCTAATACGAATTCTCACAGTTTGTTCATAAATTGGAATATTTTCTTAATTTGTATTTATATATGTATAAGTTTGACTTATTCGTGTTATGATACGTTTTTGAAAAACCCGACTAGAACCATTGCGCCTTTTGTACGTCGTTATAAAACCAGATAATTTAAAGTATTGACATGGTTTTTTTTGTTCTTCGCGTCGCGTACAAATGATATGAAATAAAAACGTTTGGTCGTTTAAATCTGGTGAGTCAATGACGAAGTAATGCTTACTAAAAAATGGCCAACACTCAGCATAGTCGTATTAAGTCTCGTCGAAGGCGCCCATCGATTATTATCGAACCTTCAAGACAGTTCGTTACGTAAATGACGAGTATGCTCGCCCAGGTTCTGATAAAATTGATACTCGATGGTCCTTGTAAAACGTTTCATTACACTAAATGGAAACTAATACAGTTAATTTGATATTCATTAATAAACCGTAATTAATCGTTGATAGAAAAAAAATTACGTTTTTTATTTTCTTTATTGGTAGAAGTGCGCGATCGGGACGTACTTATTACGAAGTGTCGTCATCGCGATGAACACTCATCTTGGTTTCGCCCACTTTTATTACGTGCTCTATAAGCATAATTCACCGTTAATGTTTGTGTTTACAATTTTAAAACAACGGTAAGGAAAAAACTGCTCGCACAGCTATACGGTTAACTTTAGAGTTTATACCCGTTAATCTTAATGGTTTAACTTAATACGTATTTATTTTAAAAGTATTTACGTATACACACAAAAAAAAATATACATCGTTGAAATCTTATTAAATATAATTAATATACATTATGAGTAACTGTACAGTGTTTAAAATTGTAAAATTTAATATCTACAATATCAACAATTTTTTACGCAAGAAATATTAATAATGTGAAAAATATTTCCAAAAAAGTATACTTTTGTAAAATATCGCATTCACCGCGTGTGTTGAGGTCTTAATTCATACAGGTCGGACTTTTATAACACGAAATACTTCTAGAGCAAATATTTCATCATTTAACATAATTACGAAAAAAAAAAACATTAAAATATTAAGTATATTATAGTCAGCTTATCCAATACATTCCTTGTCTTGCTCAGGTGCCTAAAATTTAATCCAGCTAAAAAGTGTATTATTTCTGATAACATGTATAAAATAAACATATTAATCACTATAATATAATTCTATGCTATAAAGCATGCCGTGACGAATTATGATCTATTCCGTCACGAAATATTCTTAAAATATTGTTTAATTTCAAAAATATTCATGTATAGTTGAGGATTCGTATTGTCGACGTTCAAAATGAACGACTTTTGTAAAATTGATGTATTCTTACTGTAACTAGACTTTCAATACAATTCTAACTCATACATGCGTTATACGGTTGCTAATTATATTTGTAATTTATAATATAATTATTATATTTCAATTATTTTGTAGCTTCAGCGAGAATCCTGAAGTGTTTTTCGATGTGAATTTCAGAAACAGTTAAATATGTTTAGCGCATTAAGCGCATAAAAAACGTATATAATTTAATCATTGGTTTCATTAGATAACTACTAATTTCGTTTTGTTTTATCAACAATAGATTATGTACTGTCGGTACATTTAAAAACAACAATTATATTTTATAATAATCGACGTACATTTTTCTTCTTCGGACACGACTTATATCGATCTCAATATTGTCGCGATTCGAGAAAGGAAGACGAAGGTGATTTTTCGCAGTGATATGTATCACGACTGATGAGCGTTTCGGTAGGTCTGTTTAGAGCGGGATTGATGTGTGTGTAGGTGTGTGTGTGTGTGTGTGTGTGTGTGTGTGTGTGTGTGTGTGTGTGTGTGTGTGTGTGTGTGTGTGTGTGTGTGTGTGTGTGTGTGTGTGTGTGTGTGTGTGTGTGTGTGTGTGTGTGTGTGTGTGTGTGTGTGTGTGTGTGTGTGTGTGTGTGTGTGTGTGTGTGTGTGTGTGTGTGTGTGTGTGTGTGTGCGCGCGTGTGCATGTATGTTATGATAACACTTTATTGATTTTAAATTTATTCTCCCCCTTTAAATATCCTGGATACGCCATTGTGACATTTATTTAACGTGGCAAAAAAAATTTGCGCGCGGCGAACACACGTAGAGGACAAGCGCCAATATTTATTCATTTAAGTGCGTTAAGATATCGTTTTTCAACGATTCTTCTCGCGTCCACCACCGCAAACTGTACAACGACACGGTGGTGGTAGGACAAATTTGAATCGAGAATTCCGCCGAAACACAAGTAATCGTTAGGTGTGTTTGTGTGTGTGTGTGTGTGTTTAGGTGTGTGTTCATGTATGTTATGGTAACATATTATTGATTTTAAATTTATTCTCCCCCTTAAAATATCCTGGATACGCCATTGTGACATTTATTTAGCGCGGCAAAAAAAACAACGACACGGTGGTGGTAGGACAAATTTGAATCGAGAATTCCGCCGTAACACAAGTAATCGTTGACGTATATAGCGAAAGGCGATCACGCTCGTAGGCACGTCGCCTGACGATTATCAAGATACCGTGTGTGGTAAAACTGTATCAACCGTAAATTAAAACACTTATCTGACTAGTGAATAATCGTTACGTGTTGTAAATATTGCTCACATCCGAGCGTAGTCTATCCGGTGAGGTCCATCGCGAGGAGAAAATATACTTATCGTAGATCTACTAATCGAGTTACAACGTTGAGACGTTGTTAACAAATTTACCTGTACAAATATGATGAAATTGAAAAATGTTTAAATAAAGACAATCAAATTACATAGATGCTTGTCAGATATAGGACAATACCATCTGTATCCCACGGATCATACAATTATTATAAAAATATATGAAAATATCACATGCACCTTCGATAACATAAATACAATAATTGCATATGCTAAAAATAAAAAAAAAAATACAATATTTTGATGCTTGACTTGATGTGAAAGTGCGCGTCGATATCGTCTTCAAACCAAATTTTGCAGCGACCACCACGGCGAACTGTACAGAACCGACTATTGTGCGACAACTCTGCTTCACGAATTCCGACGAAACTAGAATAACTGACGACGTGCTCAGAGAATGCTAAAATTATCAGTACATATCATGAAATACAAAGTCGATGTAAGTGTTCACAAACTACTATATAAAATATAATAATATTACATCGATCCTGGGACGGTACAAATGGTAAACCGAACTCGCTCTTAGACGCGTTGTCAGGCAAAAACCTTAATATCAAATTTAGTGAATTAACACCGACTGTAAAAAAGAAACCAAATAATACCTGTATCGTGAACAATCGTAAAGAAATGAAACTGCTCACATCGTATCGTATTCTTTTTGACGAAAACTATTGCGCGTAGAACCCATATGTTTTGTAGATCTTCTTCACGAGGAACATCGTTGTGAAGTTCTTAGCAAAGTTCCTCATTGAAACATGTCGATGCTTTCAATAGTTTTTACTCGAAACAATAAAATCACATAAAAAAAATCTTTAGTTAGTAATAGAAATATATTGTTTCTTGTCATTATATATGTAGTAATACAAAAAAATATAAAAAAGGAATTAAAAGATTAAATGGTGAAAGGCAAAATAATTGGGAGTATGAAATGATTTGAACTAACACGAGTCAAGGGGTGTGAATTCGAGAACCGTCTTGCCTGTTCAATAAGAAATAAAAGCAATAATATCATGCAAGTATAAACTAAGTTTATTACCGAAGTCTCGAAGATTTGCCTGTCACGGATTTCAACTCTTGCGGACAACTTTTTTATTAATTAAGGTAATAACTTGTAAATCAAACAGAATATGAAATGAAAGGTTGGGATGCCGCCTTTGACTTGATGCAAAGTCAGCGCCAAGAAATAAAAACAACTCAAAAAACGATGATTTCCACGTTGTAAGAAATTAGAGTCGCGTAATTTCGGAAAACCGATCTGTTGAGTCGTTCTTGGTATGTGTGCGTATACTTTTAGGCAGACAGAGACGGTCTGTCTGTCAGGTGGACTGTGACGATCTGAGTGCCCTCTGAAAGCTGCAGGGTGTATTTATCGATATTTTTTGAAGGACATATACCAAGACTTCGGTCCCACAAGGTTATCGCTTATTTATTTTTCCATTTTCTGCGAATTTTGCGCAGTCTAAAATTTGTTCGTAGTGTCACAAATCTGCGACTTTTGTGTTCACCTGATTAAATATGTGTGATTCATTTCGTTCTTTCTTTTTTCTCTTCTTCTTTTTTTTATATATATTAACTATTTCTGTTATCGAGTATAATATTCTTTTGTTTCTTAAATTAATTGTTTTATATTAAAAATCATATTGAATTATGATAGCGAATTCTTCTTATGGGACTGAAATGTTTTATGTGTATTATACTAATATATAAAATACGCATTATATTATATGTGATTATAAAATTACTATTATTGTTATTCCTATAGGGGATTTATGATCGGTGTTCCGAGAATATGGAGCTGTAATATATTTATTAAAATATAAACTAAACTAAGTGTTCATAATAAAAACTAATACAGAAGTAGTTGTTAAATATTTCAAATTCATTTCCAAATAATTTTTGTTATGATATGAACGTATATTAGATGCATTTGTTAAAGTATAATCTATAAAAGTTTATTTTCTATAACATGGTCTCAGTTATGATATGAGTGCATATCATTACATATATAAGAGCACATAAATAACGCATTTCAAAATATTTGGACTTAACAACATCCACGAGCTGTACAACAACCAGGCAGGTATGCGACAAGCCGATTCGCCATTTTTGGCGAAACACTAGTACCCGTCGACGTGTAGTAAAGATAGTCAAGTCCGATTCGTACGATAGTTAATTTTTATTAAAAACGAACAAACGCATGAAAACACACGTCGACGGCAAGACACCATATTTTTTTTTTGCATGCTACGATATCGTTATTCGGCAAATTTGCAAGCGTCCTGTTTTGGGCTGTACAACAACCAAGCAGGGATGCGACAATGCCGATTCGCCATTTTTGGCGAAACACTAGTACCCGTCGACGTGTAGTAAAGACAGTCAAGTCCGATTCGTACGATCGTTAATTTTTATTAAAAACTAACAAACGCAAGAAAACACACGTCGACGGCAAGACACCATATTTTTTTTTTTGCATGCTATGATATCGTTATTCGGCAAATTTGCACGCGTCTAGTCTTGTTAATTGTAATGATATGCACTCATATCATAATTGAAACCATGTAATAAGAAATAAACTTTAATAGATTATACTTTAACAAATACATGTAATAACATACGCTCATATCATAACAAAAATTATTTGGAAATGAATTTGTAATATTTAACAACTATTTCTGTATTGGTTTTTATTATGAACACTTTTTTAGTTTATATTTTAATAAATATATTAGAACTCAATTTTCTCGGAACACCGATCATAAATCCCCTATAGGAATAACAATAATAGTAATTTTATAATCACATATAATTTAATGCGTATTTTATACATTAGTATAATACACATAAAACATTTCAGTCCCATAAGAAGAATTCTCTATCAGACTTCAATATGATTTTTAATATAATACTATTAAATTAACAAACCAAAGAATATTATACTCGATAACAGAAATAGTAAAAATATAAAAAAAAAAGAAGAAGAGAAAAGAAGAAAGAACGAAATGAATCACACATATTTAATCAGGTGAACACAAAGGTCACAGATTTGTGACATTACGAACAAATTTTAGACTGTGCAAAATTCGCAGAAAATGGAATAATAAATAAGCGATAACCTTGTGGGACCGAAATGTTAGTATATGTCCTTCAAAAAATAAAGATAAATACACCCTCCAGCTTTCAGAGGGCACTCAGATCGTCACAGTCCATCTGACAGACAGACCGTCTCTGTCTACCTGAGAGTATACGCATACTTATCAAGAACGACTCAACAGATCGGTTTTCCGAAATTAGGTGACTCTAATTTCTTTCAACGTGGAAATCACCTTTTGAGTTGTTCTTTATTTCTTGGCGCTGACTTTGCATCAAGGCAAAGGCGGCGTCCCTACCTTTCATTTCTTATTCTGTTTGATTTACAAAGTTATTATCTTAATCAATAAAAAAAAAAAAATTGTTCGCAAGAGTTGAAATCCGTGACAGGCAAATCTTCGAGACGACAAAAAAGGTAATAAATTTATTTTATACTTGCATGATATTATTGTTATTTCTTTTCACCATTTAATCTATTAATCCCCTTTTTATATTTTTTTTTGTTTTACTACAAAATGATCATGGACCGTAAAGAATACCACATACCTGACTGGTGAATTAACGAAAATGGGTCGCCAATCTGCGCATATCCGATCGCTGTCTATCTCACGAAATTCATTGAGTGGAGAAACGATTTCATTCGTACATCTACTATAAAAGTTACTAGAAAAACGTAATAAATTTTTCTATGCAAAATACTGATATTGTTAAATGTTTCAACTCGAAACATTCTGCATAGATGCTCGTCAGACATATGGCAATACTTTTTGTATCCCACAGGTCATAGTATTATTATATAATTTCCCACAGATCATAGAATTATTATAATAAAACCATACGCAATTTCGTCTACGTATATACAACAATTTTAATCGCCATTAAATAAAAAAACCATATGTTATTGATTGACATTAAATTTATAAGTACGCTACAATTTTGTATTTCGACATATTTCCATGCGTTCATCGCCGCCAGCTGCACAACTACCAGGCGGGGATTCAAATACGCTGAATCGCAAACTCCGTCGAAACACTAGTTGACGTCGACGTGCATTAACGACAAAAAGTCCGATTCAAACAGTCGTCAGTTTTCATAAAAGTACATGTCCGCGGCAAGAACACGTCGACGACAATCGACAAGATTTTTTTTATAACGCGTAAAATTTTCTATTTCAGCAAATTTTCTCGTGTCCACCGCCCCTAGGTATATAACAACCCAACGGTGGTATGACAACGCAGAATCGCCAAATCCGACGAAACATGAATAACCGTCGACGTCCACTGGAAATACTAGGAGTTATAGTTTAGAATTCTGTATGCATAACAAGTACATAAAATTTGGAACGGTACGATGGGCAAACTGTATACGCTCGTAGACTCGTCGTCGGACAATTACTAAAATACCTGGTGTAGTAAATTAATACGGACCGTAAAAAATCTACATACCTGACTTGTTAACAAACGTAAACGGAGCTGCTACGTAAACTGTTCACATCCGATCGTATTCTACCCGGCGAAGTCCATCGTGCGTGGAAACGATAATTTTAATAGATCTACTACAAGAAGTACAATTTTGAGAATTTTTAACAAATTTACCGATGCGAAATGCTGATATTGCCAACTGTTCCATTTCTGAAAATTCTACATAGATGCTTGTCAGACATATGTCTATACTTTTGTATCCCACAGATCATAGAATTATTACATAAATATATTTGAATAACTTATGCACTTTCGTCTTTTTTTCTGAACGAATGCAGTTTAGCCCGTATTCTTGAACACACTGATTTTTAATAACTTCCGTTTTCTTGATACGGTTATTGTCAAATTAATGGTCATTCTTCCAATTCGACAACTGCTCTAAGAACTTTGTAAATAATCATGCATTTATACACTAAAAACTGGCAATATTTGCATTTTTATATGTATTAATCAGTTCGAAAATATACATTTATATTCCTCAAAATCAAAAACTATGCACATGCAATATGCGAAACACAAATTACATAAGCATACTGAGAATCATTGCAAGAGTGTAAGGTTTTTGACAAAAAGAAGTTGATAGGTACAGTCGTAAAACTCATAAATTCTAGAGTCATAGAAGGATATAAATATACTCAGATTTCGAATAAACATTCAGAAAAGTAACTAAGAAAAATATCAACTACGTTTTTATCGAAATTTCTATTAAAAAACATTATAAAAACGTTTTAAAACGTCACACGCAAGGCCCTTAAATGTTTTTTAGTTATTTTTGTTATAATAATTGCACAAATAATCCGTAAATGGCCTTACAAATTAATACAAATTCCATAATAAATGTGTGCAAAAAAAAATGTAAATTTCCAATTTGAGGGGGGGGGGGTTCTATTGTAACGTACGTCATTTTTCTGTCTGTGAAGTAATTATTGTTTTTCATTTTGCTTAAAACGGATTTTGCAAAGCAAACGTTTGAAAAGTGTATCGAACTATACGTGTAACGACGAGATATCAAACGTGATAGTTATTTCGGAACGAATGCAGTTTAGCCCATACATTTAAACACACTGAAATTTATTAACGTTTTCGGAATTGGACAATCACACAATGGAATTTTTGAGTTTAAACTATTCCAAAACGTGATTTTACCGAATATGTGAAGAATCCAAACAAATCAATATACTTGTGCCATTGACGTGTACTTCATGGAGATATCATTAGTTATATATTGTTGCTTGCCATTATATATAAGAGCACAGAAATATCGTATTTTAAAATATTGGGACACATCCAACGCCACAAGCTGTAAAATAACCAGGAAAAAGTGCGACAACGCCGATTATTAAATTTCGGCCAAAAACTAGTAGCCATCGACGCACAGTGGGAGGAAACGCGATTTTAAGTGAACACAATTATTATTACTCAAAATTTTAACTATTGATTAATAAAAATGATCAAAATATATATTTTTGAGGTTGCTGAATTCATATCTCATGTTAGTTTTGTAATCCTTTTATTTAATGTGCCCAAAAAAGGGAGTTCACTTTTCAATTTTAGTAAAAATATTTGTTATACAAAATATTATATCAAATAATATGTTATTAGAGTCGCTAAATTCAAATTTTACATTAGTTTTGTTATCCTTTCATTTGAGCAGACCAAAAAGGGTGGTAAATTTTCAGTTTTAATACAATTTCGATGTAATACATCAAATTACATTTTTTTGAGGTCTAAAAATTTTAATTTGACAAAAGTTGTATTTATATGTTTATATATAAAAGGGTATAATATCTATAGAACGGTTAAAGGACTCTTCAACATCAATTTATTAATATTATTATACATTACAATATTACATTGAAAATTCTTATTTTGAAATAAAATTATTCTGAATCAGATTCACTAGTTTCTGAATATATATCATAATCTTCTGTTTCTTCATTATTTATAATTAATAATTTTTTCACAGATGCAGAAAATTCTATAATTGGCTATTTTAAAAATTTTCTTTTATATGAAATCACTGGATTTGAACTAATTAATAATACATGCATTAAGTCAGTATTTGTACTTAATCTTGATATTTTTCGAGTATGATTTTCTCTGAAATTTGAATAATCTTTATTCCGCGATTCTTGTGCTTCTTCTGAAAGCTGTCCTATAAAAAGAAGTGCATTTTTGATCACCATAGAACCATGCATTAAAATTTTATGCATACTAGGAGGCATGCGGTACCAATTATATAATTTCTTAATTGAAATTTTTTAGCGCATTGAATAAATCATAGTAAGCAAGGCCGTTTCTAGGGGGGGAAGTCGGGGATTTCTCCCCGGACGTATAATTTTCGAAGGCGTATTTTTAAGGTTTTAGGTTTAAGGTCATCTCCTGAAATAGGCGTAAGTTTTTCATTTTCCCCGGGTGTTAAAAAGTTAAGATCCGGCCCTGATGGTAAGTAACAATACCTATAAAAAATATCATATCAATAGAATGGGCAACTTTGGGCAGATCATATTTCGTAATGTATTAAACAGTCGGTTTGTTAAAATATTTTAAAGAAAATTAAGTCGCTCATTTTAGCTATTTTTTTTAAGAATCATTTTAAGTATTAAAAAATATTTTTTTATCATTTATTTATTAGTACAATTTAACAATTTTTGTTTAATTAAAAGTTAACATAAACTATTTATAATTATACATACCTCGTTTAGTAGTTTCCATTGTAAAAAATAAATATATACAAAAAAATTAACAATTTTATATTTTGTAACACCAAAAAAATTATTTATTATAAACGTGCGTATTGCTTAGAAAACCGCTGCGTAATGATTATTTTTGTACTACTGCGTTACTTGGACTTCGATATCATAGTTTTAATTACAAATAAAGTATCCTCATTAATTATTTCATGATGAGGAACTAATTTTAAACTAGTATTTAATGCAATATTACCAAAATTTTAATGTTTTTATTTCTATTTTTGTCGCGGTAGAAGTCTAATTCCTCCCACTGTGCGGGAGTAGCGGATTGTCTCAAATTACCAAAAATTCGTCAAAAACCTTAAAAATATGCAAATTAAATAGTAAATATACAAAAAATAAAACTCAATGTTCAAAATTTACCAAAATATGTATAATACAGAAACATATATAGATTCATTGTACTTTAAAACGTTATAGTGTATTAAATAAATATATTACTGAGTTATATTTTACAATGTCCAGTATACATAGCAAATATTGTGTATTATATTGGCCAATATAAAGAAGCCATTATAATAACAATTAAATAACATCGATACGTGTTTAATAAACAGTTGCTAGTCAATATTGTTTTCAAAACCAGTCAATATTATTATAGATTTTCGTTTGCATTACGGTCAAGACATACATAGCGAAAAATCATTATGGACGCTTTACGGAGACCGTTTAAAGCTGTCAAGCGGTGTAAAAAATCGGAATGAAAATCAATCAAAAAGATTGGTCCACTGTCGTGTTTCCGCTGTCGTAGATCATCAACGAAAAAATGTACAGTTCAGAATGCACTCGACGGTGTGACAGCCATCGCTGCGGAAAATAAATGGTAAGCCATTTCATTTAAACATACATATATTAACTTATCAGTAACATTTAGCTAAATAATTAACGCGTAATGTAGCGTAATGTAGTTTTAAATTTCAAATCATTCATATCCAGTCTAGTATAAAATATCATATAATAAGTATAATATTATGTGTTTAAACGAGAATTTTTTGAATATTTTCAACTATAGTCAACTTAAGTTTCTACTGCGTATAATTGTAAATAGTTTTTTTAGAATAATAAAAAGATTGTTGAAAATAATAAATCAAAGATGTAATCCATGTAATAGAAAATAAACTTTTATAGATTATACTTTCACAAATGCATGTAATAACATACGTTCATATCATAACAAAAATTATTTAGAAATGAATTTGTAATATTTAACAACTACTTCTGTATTAGTTTTTATTATGTTCAACTTTATTATTTTCTCGGAACACCGATCATAAATCCCCTATAGGAATAACAATAATAGTAATTTTATAAACACATAATTTAATACGTATTTTACATATTTGTATAATACATATAAAACATTTCAGTCCCATAAGAAGAATTCGCTATCATACTTCAATATGATTTTTAATATAAAAAAATTAATTTAAAAACAAAAAGAATTATATTCTCGATTTCAGAAATAGTAAATATATAAAAAAAAAGAAGAAAAGAAAAGAAGAAAGAACGAAATAAAGCACACATATTTAATAGCGATAACTATGTGGGACCGAAATCTTAGTATATGTCCTTCAAAATATATCGATAAATACACCCTCCAGCTTTTAGAGCAGCACCAGTTCGTCTGTGTCCACCTGACACAGATCGTCTGTCTACCTGAGAATATACACACACTTCCCAAGAACGACTCAACAGATCGGTTTTCTGAAATCACGCGACTCTAAATTCTTACAACGTGGAAATCATCGTTTTTTGTGTTGTTTTTATTTCTTGGCGCTGACATTGCATCAAGTCAAA
This sequence comes from Schlechtendalia chinensis, assembly GCA_019022885.1. Classification (NCBI taxonomy): domain Eukaryota; kingdom Metazoa; phylum Arthropoda; class Insecta; order Hemiptera; family Aphididae; genus Schlechtendalia; species Schlechtendalia chinensis. Next base: position 45,234,323 of record CM032339.1, read on the forward strand.
GGCGGCTTCCCTACCTTTCATTTTCATATTCTGTTTGATTTACAAGTTATTACCTTAATTAATAAAAAAATTGTCTGCAAGAGTTGAAATCCGTAACAGGCAAATCTTCGAGACGACAAAAAAGGTAATAAACTTATTTTATACTTGCATGATATTATTGTTATTATTTCTTATTGAACAGGCAAGACGGATCTCGAATTCACACCACTTGACTCGTGTTAGTTAAAATCATTTCATACTCCCTATTATTTTTCCTTTCACCATTTAATCTTTTAATTTTTTTTTATATTTTTTTGTATTACTACATATGTAATGACAAGAAACAATATATAGGTTTTTTTTTACCATTATGTTAAATATTTAGTATTATTTTAATTGATATGTTTGACAAGCCTGTATGTGATTTTAATGTTTTTAGTAAAAACAATTGAAATCATCGGCATGTTTCAACGAGTAACTTTGGTAAGAACTTCTCAACGATGTTCCTCGTGAAGAAGATCTACAAAACATATGGGTTCTACGCGCAATAGTTTTCGTCAAAAAGAATACGATAGGATGTGTGCAGTTTCGTTTCTTTACGATTTTTCACGATTCAGGTATTATTTGGTTTCTTTTTACAGTCGGTGTTAATTTACTAAATTTGATATTAATGTTTTTGCCTGACAACGCGTCTTAGAGCGAGTTCGGATGACCATTTGTACCGTCCCAGGATCGATGTAATTTTGTTATATTTTATAAAGTAGTTTGTGAGCACTTACATCGACTTTGTATTTTATAATAAGTACTGATAATTTTAGTATTCTCTGAGCACGTCGTCAGTTATTCTAGTTTCGTCGGAATTCGTGAAGCAGAGTTGTCGCACAATAGCCGGTATGCTGTACAGTTCGCCGTGGTGGTCGTTGAAAATTTGGTTTAAAGACGATATCGACGTGCGTTTTTACATTTAGTCAATCTACAAAATATTGTATTTTTTTATTTTTATTTTTGGCATATGAATTTATTGTATTTATGTAATCGAAGGTGCATATGATATTTTCATATATTTTTTTAATAATTGTATGATCCGTGGGATACAGATGGTATTGTCCTATATCTGACAAGCATCTATGTAATTTGATTGTCTTTAGTTAAACATTTTTCAATGTCATCATATTTGTACAAGTAAATTTGTTAACAACGTCTCAACGTTGTAACTCGAATAGTAGATCTACGATAAGTGTGTTATCTTCTCGCGATGGACTTCACCGGGTAGACTACGCTCGGATGTGAGCAATTTCGTGACACGTAACGTTTATTCACTAGTCAGGTAAGTGGTTTAATTTACGGTTGATACTGTTTTACTACACACGGTATCTTGGTAATCGTCAAGCGACGTGCCTACGAGCGTGATCGCCTTTCGCTCTATACGTCAACGATTACTTGTGTTTTGGCGGAAATCTCGATTCAAAGTTGTCCCACCACCGCCGTATCGTTGTACATTTTGCGGTGGTGGACGTGAGAAGAATCGTTGAAAAACGACATCTTAACGCACTTAAATGAATAAATATTGGCACTTGTCCTCTACGTGTGTTAGAAATTTTTTTTTGCCGCGCTAAGTAAATGTCACAATGGCGTATCCAGGATATTGAAAGGGGGAGAATAAATTTAAAATCAATAAAATGTTACCATAACATACATACATCTACACACACACACACAACACACACACACACACACACACACACACACATATTCTATATAAGCATATTAAGAAAAATGATTAACGCATACGAGTCCGCGTTAAATGAGAATATTTATGTCTTTTTATGTTAGGTTTTTTTTTCTGTAACGCTTTTTCGTGAGTCCCCTGTGTGTTTCTTAATTTAGGTAACACTTTATGGTGTACACTTTTTCGTGACGGTTTTTTATTTTAACGTGCCAAATTAAAGACATAAAATGTC
>CM032339.1:45236762-45281762 GCA_019022885.1 Schlechtendalia chinensis
ATCAAAAATTTTCGAATATTATAATCGAACGCATACAATGCCTCGAGGATAGTTGTCGTTGAAAATGGTGGGCACAAGTGACGTTGTCTACCCGCTTACTGTATGTTTGAATCGGGATGGCTTCGCGCGCGGTTCGTGTACTCGAAATTCTTCAGTTAAATCACATTTTGAATCAGTCACGGAAATGACGTGTCGAATCGCATACTCGTAAGATGCGTTCCCTTTGCCACCGTTCGTTCACGAAATGTCGTTTCCCCTATTATATGGTTGTTTGCCTTTAGCGTCGTAACAATGGCAACGCCGTACATTTCCTATGACGGTGTAATTGATAACACACACGTTCGTACACGATTCGTATTTATTGTAGAAAAAACGCATCTCCCCCTACGACGATATTCGGACGGGTAATCGGTTCCGTTTACGCGTGACCGTATTTGGCTCGTTGTTATCGCGTGTGGCGAATAACTGTGTAATATATATATATATAGTATAACGTTACAGTACAAGTCTCCCGACGATAAAACGAACGAATTAGTCGCGCTAAATATTCCCAAAAGTGTAATAGCGGTAACGGTTAGTGTGGTGATTTCGTGCGCGCGCGCGTTTTTCGGCTTGGATACATATGTTCGAGAGTTCGATTTCAGAAAAACCGCTTTTCGTACAACAAGTAACTACGCATTACAAAATATATATTCGTCGCACGTAAACGTATTAAACAATTGGTCGTTCGTTAATTATTCAACGTGTCGGTAGCGGTTGTAGGTCTATCGATTGGACGAAATCGCATTTTTATTTATTTGGTTTTTGTTTAAGGGTCGATACCGAATGTGGTAACACGTGTTCGACAGCCTGCGTTCACGGTTGAGTTTTCCGAAATAAAATCTATAGCACATGACCACAGCGTTGCATGAACTCGTAATATTATTTACAATCACGTATCATAATTGGCGGATGAAACAAATGATGATGATGATCACCGTGAAACAAATTATTGTTATAAACTTGCATTTGAATCGTATACTCGATACATTTTATCGAATGGTTTTTGCCTTATACGCTTTTTAGCTTCGATAATTGACAATTAACGTATTTATACATATATATATATATTTTAATGCGTTTAACATTATTATAAAGAGTTATATATATTCGTCTGATCCGATTTAATGAAAAGTTTATTTTTGTACGTCTAAATAGTCGAGTACGGTCCCGCGAGTTTAAACACACAACGTATAAAAAGCAGCAAACTAACGTATAACCAATAGTTTTGAACAATATATTATGATTTCGGATCTAAAGTTAAACGTTTTAAACGATTAAAGCGCAATTATTTTACAATTACGTTTATTTTTTTTTGCTTTCGGGTACTTGTTTTTTTAGGGTGAGTGCTCCGTTTATATTTACACGCGTTATTCTCCGATAGCAAACCAAAAAAAAAAAAACTGTTAAGTATATTCATATACAGATACTTTTTATATTTTCGAAAGCACGAAATGTAATACCAGCTCGTAATCGTTTTTCGAATACATCGGATTCAAAACAATAAAAACACTTTCGAAAACCTACGTCAGAACAATTCATTAGGGCCACCATCCACAGCATCCACAGATCTCTGACTTGTAATTTTCAAAATATTTCGACGAGACGGCAAGTGTAATAATAATATCAACGAATACTATGTACCGTTTCGACGAAATAGAATAAAGTGCGATCGGCGTACATCGTGTGTATTTCTATTTGGAAATCCGTAACATTCGTTGAACGCGTTTATATAATTATAATAATAATAATAATAATAGTAATAATAATAATAATAATAATAATAATAATAATAATAATAATAATACTAATAATAACAACATTAATAATTATGTACTTATATGAATCATACAAAAATCTGCTTTTACCGAATCAAATGAGGTAACGCGTATGTACGTAAAACAATCATTGTGCAAAACATTCGGTTGTCGAATGTTCGCGCGTATACACACAGGTTTATCATACGGTGTTATTGTGACGGTATCACGTACGGAGTCCCGTAAAATGATCAAATTATATTAAATAAAAATTATCGAACTCTTCGACGTGTATCGCTGTAAAAGCGAATGAAGTTCTGGCGGACACGCGTCTTGCAACACAAAAATATATCGCGTTTGTCGTCGTTTTAAAAACATACCGTTTGTCGACGTTGTAACCAGTGGTTTTAAAAAAACGAACTAGTTCTTCATGTTGACGTCACGCCAATGAGGAGCGGACGAATTTAATGAAAAACGAATTTCATTCGAACGCCATCGGCCGGTGTTCTTTGTTTCGGATGCTATTTCGCGTGTAGAAAATCGCGGTTCAACGTGCACGATTTCCAAACCTGTTTGAATTATGTTTTCGGACGACGACTTTTCGTCGTGACTTTAGATTAGGATTATTACTTAGGAAATGCGTTCGTTCGTTATTAATATTTAAAAAAAAAGTTGTATTTTTCGTTTAATATCAAAGGGTCTCACGGCACGATGTATACGCGGAAGTTTCCCTCGGGCTCATCGCGAGAAAACGTCGTCGGAAAACTTACCGGAGTACGTTCGTGCTAACGTTACGAGATTAATTTTCCGGGAACGGCGTCCGACGTGTACGGATTACAACGTTGTAGTTTTCACGATGCGATTTTTCTACAGGACGTGCGTTTGTATACAACGGGGGACAACCGAACGTCGTCAAATCAATACAATAAATGTCTAGTATTACGGCAGTGCGGCGCGTGGTCATCAAGAGACGTGCACGCGATTCACGAGATGTCGTGTGCACGCGTTGGGGATGTCTTCTGCGACGGTAGCCGAACTTCGAACTTTACCGATGAAACCGATCGGTGTAGATTTGATCCGACCGTGCACGCGTATCGGCCAAACATAAACCGTGGATGGCAGTTTCCTGTTTCGTGGTCGAGAAAATCGTATCCGTTTTGTTGACACGTCTTCATAAAAATTGTCGATAATAGTTTAGTTGTAAAGCATCATTGGGCAATGTACGCGGCAATGGCGTAAGTTGTGCAAATTCTATAAGGTTGCAAAAATTAATTTAAAAAACTAATGCTTGCATACGAGTCTGCAACACATTGGGACATTTTATGTCTTTACTTCCCACCACCACAACCCCCCCCCCGCCCAATTTAATACTCTTTCTCCTAGCACCCCCTTTCCTTCTTCTGTGCTCCCCACTATCTTCGAATTACAATTGATACAGGGTGATATATTTATTTATTGTGAAAATGCGATTTAATTAATGATTTTATTTATTTATTATTAAAATGCGATGAAACATAAAATGTCAATTACTCAGACTGTCAATTATTTTTTGCTAGGCGTAGTAATGCTGAGCAGAGGTCAATGGTGTGTAAAGTAAGACACATACTTTGTGTAACGGCAGTTTATACGCGGCGGTGTTTATATTTTCCTCCTTATTTTTCCGTCACACCGCCCCATCCCCTCATCTCTTTTCATGTTTTCTTCCCGAAGTCTTCAACAATTAAATAAATTGGATGCTTGCGTTTCGGCCATATCCCCCGGAGTCGCCTTATGGGAGAAAACTTACACACACACACGTGCACGACGACGTTCCCGGTCTATTATCGTACGCAGTGGCGGCGGCATGAACGCGGGGGAATGAACGCGCAGGGCAAAAGCTCATTAAAGACCGAGTCGTTTGTCCGGCCGCCGCCGCCGCCTCTATCTGCAAATGGTTTAATTGACCGCCCGTTGTTTTTGCCCGGACGCCCGAAGAAATTATGTCTGAGCATGATTTGATGTGAGCAATTTCCAGCCCCGTTTACCTTTGTTCACGAATCAGGTATGTGGTTTTCTTTACGGTCTGTGTTGTATTACTACACTCGGTATTTTAGTAACGGCCCGACGACGCGTCTAAGAGCGTGATCGCCTTGTCCTACACACGTTGACAGTTACTTGTGGTTCGTTGGAACTTTGAAAGAGGACTGAATAAAGCCAATCGAGCCAATTATGTATATGTGTGTGTGTGTGTGTAGGTATGTGTGTGTAGGTGTGGGTGTGTGGGTGGGTGTGTATGTGTGTGTGTATGTGTTTGTGTGTGTGTGTGTGTGCATGTATGTTATGATAACATTTTATTGATTTTATATTTATTCTCCCCCTTTAAATATCCTGGATACGCCATTGTGACATTTATTTAGCGCGGCAAAAAAAATTTGCGCGCAGCGAACACACGTAGAGGACAAGCGCCAATATTTATTCATTTAAGTGCGTTAAGATATCGTTTTTCAACGATTGTTCTCGCGTCCACCACCGCAAACTGTACAACGATACGGTGGTGGTAGGAAAAATTTGAATCGAGAATTCCGCCGAAACACAAGTAATCGTTGACGTATATAGCGAAAGGCGATCACGCTCGTAGGCACGTCGCCTGACGATTATCAAGATACCGAGTGTAGTAAAACAGTATCAACCGTAAATTAAACCAATTACCCGACTAGTGAATGAAAGTTATGTGTCGCGAAATTATTCACATACGATCGCAGTCTACTGGGTGATGTTCATCGCGAGAATAATAGAAACTTATCGTAGATCTAAAATCGTGACACAACGTTGAAACGTTGTTAACAAATTTACCTGTACAAAAATGATGATATTGAAAAATGTTTAACTAAAGACAATCAAATTACATAGATGCTTGGCAGATATAGGACAATACCATATGTGTCCTTAATACACGTCGACGGGTACTAGTGTTTCGCCAGAAATGGTGAATCGGCATTGTCGCATCCCTGCCTGGTTGTTGTACAGCCCGAGGCGGTGGACGCGTGCAAATTTGCCGAATAACGATATCGTAGCATGCATAAAAAAAAAATCTGGTAACATCTCGTCGACGTGTGTGTGTCTTGCGTTTGTTAGTTTTTAATAAAAATTAACGATCGTACGAATTGGACTTTACTGTCCTTAATACACGTCGACGGGTACTAGTGTTTCGCCGGATTTGGCGAATTGTCATTGTCGCATCCCTGCCTGGTTGTTGTACAGCTCGTGGAGGTTGATAAGTCCAAATATTTCGAAATGCGTTATTAATGTGTTCTTATATATCATGACAAGAAACAATATATAGGTTTTTTTTAACATTGTTTTAAATACTTAGTATTATGTAAATTGATATGTTTGACAAGCATTTATGTGATTTTATTGTTTCGAGTAAAATCTATTGTAAGCATCGGCATGTTTCAATGAGTAACTTTGCTAAGAACTTCACAACGATGTTCCTCTCGAAGAAGATCTACGGAACATATGGGTTCTACGCGCAATAGTTTTCGTAAAAAAGAATACGATGGGATGTGAGCAGTTTCGTTTCTTTACGATTGTTCACGAATCAGGTATTATTTGGTTTCTTTTTACATTCGGTGTTAATTTACTAAATTTGATATTAAGGTTATTGTCGGACAACGCGTCTAAGTGCAAGTTCGGTTGACCATTTGTATGTCCCAGGATCGATGTAATTTTGTTATATTTTATATAGTAGTTTGTGAACACTTACATCGACTTTGTATTTTATAATATGTACTGATAATTTTAGTATTCTCTGAGCACGTCGTCAGTTATTCTAGTTTCGTCGGAATTCGTGAAGCAGAGTTGTCGCACAATAGTCGGTATGCTGTACAGTTTGCCGTGGTGGTCGCTGCAAAATTTGGTTTGAAGACGATATCGACGCGCACTTTTACATTAAGTCTAGCTTCAAAATATTGTATTTTTTTTATTTTTATTTTTGGCATATGAAATTATTGTACTTATGTAATCGAAGGTGCATATGATATTTACATATATTTTTATAATAATTGTATGATCCGTGGGATACAGATGGTATTGTCCTATATCTGACAAGCATCTATGTAATTTGATTGTCTTTAGTTAAACATTTTTCAATATCATCATTTTTATACAGGTAAATTTGTTAACAACGTCTCAACGTTGTAACTCGATTAGTAGATCTACGATAAGTATCTAATCTCCTCGCGATGGACTTCACCGGGTAGACTACGCTCGGATGTGAGCAATTATACAACACGTAACGTTTATTCACTATTCAGGTAGGTGGTTAATTTACGGTTGATAATGTTTAACAACACACGGTATCTTGGTAATCGTCAGGCGACGTGCCTACGAGCGTGATCGCCTTTCGCTATATACGTCAACGATTACTTGTGTTTCGGCGGAATTTTCGATTTAAATTTGTCCCACTACCACCGTATCGTTGTACAGTTTGCGGTGGTGGACGCGAGAAGAATCGTTGAAAAACGATATCTTAACGCACTTAAATGAATAAATATTGGCGCTTGTCCTCTACGTGTGTTCACCGCGCGCAAATTTTTTTTTGCCGCGCTAAATAAATGTCACAATGGCGTATCCAGGATATTGAAAGGGGGAGAATAAATTTAAAATCAATAAAATACCATAACATACACACACACACACCTAAACACACACAAACACACACACAAAAACTCACAAAGCGGTTTACTATTCAAGTAACAACGGACGGCCTTCCTTTATTTTTCTTCGAGGACTACGAATGATATCTCCATGGCGTACACGTCAATGCCATAAGTATACCGATTCGTTTGGATTCTTCACACTTTGGTAAAATCACGTTTTGGAATTGTTTGAACTCAAAAATTCCATTGTGTGAGCGTCCAATTCCGAAAACGTTATTAAAGTTCAGTGTGTTCAAAAATACGGGCTAAACTGCATTTGTTCCGAAATAAAGACGAAAGTGCATATGTTATTCGTATATATTTATGTAATCATTGTATGATCTGTGGGATACTATAAGTATTGTCATATGTCTGACAAGAATCTATGTAGATTTTCTAGAAACGAAACAGTTTGCAATATCTGCATTTCGCATCGGTAAATTTGTTAAAAATTCTCAAAATTGTACTTCTTGTAGTAGATCTATTAAAATTATCGTTTCCACTCACGATTGACTTCGCCGGGTAGAATACGATCGGATGTGAACAGTTTACGTAACAGCTCCGTTTACGTTTGTTAACAAGTAAGGTTGTAGATTTTTTACGGTCCGTATTAATTTACTACACTCGGTATTTTAGTAATTGTCCGACGACGAGTCTACGAGCGTATTCAGTTTGCCCATCGTACCGTCCCAAATTTGATGTACTTGTTATGCATACAGAATTCTAAACTTTAAATCCTAGTATTTCCTGTGGACGTCGATGATTACTCTTTTTTCGGCGGATTTGGCGATTCTGCGTTGTCATACCACCGTTGGGTTGTTGTTAGGCATAGCAATTTTTTCGAGAACATCGATGTATCGATGTATCGATGTGTTTCTTTCAAATCATCGATTTTGTCAATATTGGAAGTTTAAATAAAAATCGATGTCAAAAACTCGATGTATTTGGTAGAACATCGATGTATTTAGTAAAAAAATCGATGTATTTAGTAAAAAAATCGTTATATTTAAACTCTATTTGAAATATAAAGTAAATAAATATAAACTATAGCCATTTCGCCACCGGAAATCCTCCAGGATCAATATTATATTATGTATTTTATTTAAAAATAAATATATTGTATTTTTTAATTGTATATATATGAGTATTAACATTTTTTGATTAAATAATTTCTAAAATTTTTAATGTACATATTTATGATATTTATTTTTAATTAAATTATAAAGGATATTTGAATTTTCTTCAATTCAATCTATAATCTAACTATAATAAGTATATATAACTTATATGACTACATGGGAATTTGTTAATTGAATCGAAAAAATATACAAAATACAATATATAAAATAAGATTTAAAATTGAATTATACGCATATTATTATAAATAGTTATACCTAATATAATAGAGGTACCTAAGTGATACTTAGTGATTAACAACCACTATTATAGTAAATTTTAATAACCTCATTAATAGTGTTTACCACTGAAAATTGTTTTAATTTGTCCAATTGTATGTAAGAATCACGGTGTAATAAAAGAATATTTTTCATAACAACATCGAAGACAAATAAACATCGAATTTAAAACATCGGTAATGTTTTAACATTAATGCAAAACATCGGAACTACACCATCGATGTTTAACATCGATTATTTTACTTCAAACGTTGATGTTTCAAAAGTATCGATGTTTTTTTGCCATCCCTACATTTATCACAATTAAACTTTTATCATAATCCACGTTTATGAAAATACACGGACGCAATATTGGTGCAGGTACCTCCGTGTTCGAAAATCGAACTTCTTATCATTTTATTAAACTTAAAACTACTATAAATACTAAAATAATTTTTACGTTTTCATTTATGTTTTGTTATAATTAATTTAATATGTTTTGTATGATTTTCTAATATTATATTATAGACACCTATCAATGACTTTTAATTATTTAAGTGTGTACAATGTTTATTAAGAAATAAAATATTAATACAGTTATTAGGCAGGTTGCTTCATATTTATTTATCTGATGTAACAATGAAATTTGTTTCAACTTCTTAATATATATAAAAGTTTTGCCTCACTACTCACAACACCCACCAGCCGCCACTGACAAATAGCAAATAAGTAATCGTATTGTGCACGATACACTAAATATTCGTAATATCCTCGTAAATAAATCACTAATAATATTAATTATAATTATGAATAATTATGAATCACTATTTAATATCTTGGTAAGTTAAATACTAATGAAAGTAACAAAATTCATTAATAAACGTACTAAAAATAATGAAAGAAAAAATACGTCATCAGAGTTATTCATAAGCGATAAGTTATAACGTTATAAATTGTATATTTATTTATTTATTGTATTCGTATTGAACATTTTCTTGTCAACACAAAATTATAAGAAATGACGTTTAGGCTTATTAGATTTAGGCGGTCTAATGGTCCAATTTAAATGAGCCAAAAATACTTATTATAAAAAAAAAAAAACATCACTGTATTCTTGTAAAACTAATTAAAAAATCATCGTAAGAAAATAAACAATTTTGGTTATGAAAAACACCAATACAAATCGATAATCTTTGTACACAATTAAAAGGGGGATGTATTATTTTGGACAAAATAAGCGGAGGGATGAAAAATGTAGATTATAATAGGTGGCGGGATGCTATCCCCCCCCCCCCCCCCCATTCACTTCGACTAAATAAATACATTAATAATTTATGAACGAATCGATTTTAATATGATCGAACGTTTTACGTCGAAAACGACACGTTCATCGACATAAATCGTTCACGTTCGTGTTATGGACCGAATCGTTCAATTATCGATCGAACCAACCGAATCAATTCGTTCGACTGATTCGTGGTTTCCGGTTTCATACGTGCGAGCGAAATCGAAACCGAGTCAACTTTAGCGCGTCGGTCGGACGGAACGTGGTCGCGGCGGTTGTTGTGTGACCGTACGCTACCACCGGATACCGCGTCGACGTCTGATACCGCCGAACCGTTCACAAGATAGTGCGGTTATGTTTACCGAGACGTCATTGATAAGACCGACATCTTGACTGTTCGACGCTCGCGACGCACAACGACACGGACGGGATTCTCGTGAAAGGACGTGTTGCGCCGTTTGTACGATTGCCACAGCGATTACAACACGCGCCGTTCACCGACCCGTTGTGCTGTGCTGGTGTGTGGTTGTGTTACGGGTTTTTTTCCGCCACGGGTCCGCCGTTGCGTTTTCTCCAACATGGTAAGCGTGTCTCTAAGCATATGCGTCCGTAAAACGCTTGCTATTATTGTTACTGTTACTGTTATTGCGTTTTTCGATCGTCACCGGTCGGCGACCGCGCCATATCGGTAATTGACGTACCCAGCAAATACGCTAAATCCGCGTTACGGTGTGTAGCCATGTTCTCGTGGATTGCGTCCACGGGCACCTTCCATACGGCGTTTACTGTGTGTCACTGCCCCGACGCCGTGCCTAGATATTTTATCGATCGTTAAACTCTTAGTCTCTCGTAATTTATGGTTCGATAATAACACGTGTATGCTATCGGTAATCAAAACAATACAATATTTATTATATTATATTTATATTGCAATTGTTCCAAATGGATATTGTGGTTAAGGTGCATTGTCCTTTGTAAATTTTATGACTGCATCACACTTCTGGAGAGCTCGTAACGTCCAACAATTACATGTCAGACATCATCGGCTATATTCTACTTTTTTATATTGTTATTTTATTGAAATTCTATACTTTTGTAAATTGTCTATGTAAAATAGTATATAAAATATTGTAGGGACGATAAAATGTTTACATTCTGCAGGGTACATGCAAGTATATATATAAAAGTGTATAAGATATAAAACAGGAAAGTTTATATTATTTGTCAATATTCAGTTGTATTGACCAAGGTTTACATTATCAATTTCAAAGAAGAAATACAGTAACATTATTGTAATACATAAATAAAATTCCATGATTAATATTGTAAATTCAATAATAAATCATTACAATTTCTTCCCGTTGAACACACATTTCTATTAATTAATATGACCAATACTAACAGACTTATAAGGAATAAAAATTATTAAGTGAAAATATTCTAATTGCATTTTTATCGATTTCAGTCAATAGCCGAATTTTTGGACGGTATGCCGTCATTTGATGAACGTAACTTTTCACGTTTCCATTCAGACAATGGCCGAAGTAAGCGTGTGCCAGTTTATATATCAACAGATGACACACCGTGTGATCAAAGTTTGTACATTTCGTGTTACATTATTATAATTTTATTTTATTTTAGTTTAAACATATTTAAAGTTTATTTATTTGAAGTTTAGTTTGTAGTTATAAATTATATTTTTAATTGATAATTCCAATAATTTTTTATTGTAAATATAATTAATGGTTTTATTAATATTTATGAAACTTTCATGTATAGAGAAAAACAATATTAGTTACAGACATTATATAGTGCCTATTTATACACAATAAACAACTTAATTATTAAATTACATTTCAATTAAGGAATTATTTAAGAGGAGAGAAGGATAAGAGAATCATCCCTTTTTTATTGACAAATATTCTAAAACACTATTTCTTGTTTATGTATATACACCTAAATACTTTTATTATTGCATGTACAAAATAAAAACTCAAGGGGATCTATGTCCCAAATCCTTCCTTTGTAAATATGCTACTGATTATACATATAATTCTTTTAATTTTACATTAATTGTTTGTATATTACAAAAATTGATTTTGTGATGTCTAATTTTGTATATAGTGTGGAAACAACAAACCTGTATATTTATGAATTCTTATAATATTGTAGAATAAGGAATATTGTACTAGTATGTTTTTTATGTATTTTATTAATCATTTTATGGGGGTTTTTTTTTTGTTTCAGTTATTGTTACTGACAAGTCTAATTTGTTACTCCGTTATTTACATAACCAATGGGATAAAAAGGTAAATGCAATATAAAATAATTTTAATTTACAGGGTCCGGCAAAAAAACCTCCCGTATTTCAAAAAGTAGTTGCAAATAAACAAACAAAGATACAGAAAAAATTCTTTTATTTTTGAATTACAAATACTATGCCATTTTACATTGTATAAAATAATTACTTAGTTTTGAACATAACGTCTGTCAAATACCATCCTTCATTGTTGATACATTCACAAAGCCTTTTCCGAAAGTGTTCCATAACTCTTTTTGTCATTGCTGGTGTAATGGCAGCCACCTCCTGTATGATTGCCTCCTTAAGTGTTTGTAGTGATGTGGGGCGATGCCTGTAAACTTGCGCCATTAAATATCCCCATAGAAAATAATCACAAGGTGATAGATCGAATGACCTTGGGGCCAGGTGATGTCTCCTCGCAAAGAGAGAAGACGTCCAGGAAACAACTCGCTCAAAATGTCTAGTGAACGCCGTGAAGTGTGAGCTGTGGCTCCATCTTGTTGAAACCAGAATTCTCCCTCTACATGGTTCCTTGCAAGCTGGTTTAGGTTAGGTCGGAGGAAAGTCTCATGTGACAGTAGCGATCCGAATTAACCATTACTTTTAGCCAATTTTCTTCGAAAAAATACGGACCTAACACACCAAAATCAGTAACTGCACACCAAACGGTTACATATGGGCTGTGAAGTGGCCGTTGATGAAGTTCCTGAGGGTTTTCTACTGCCCAGTAGCAGAAATTTTGTTTATTTACAGTACCACGCAAGTGGAAGTGGGCTTCATCAGACGAAATCAAAACATCACTAGCGGGAATGTTCTGGAGAATGTCTTCACACACAGCTCTACGAGTTTCAAAATCTCTCACTTAGTTCTTGTGTAATCATCATTTTGTATGGGTGCATATGAAGATCTCTGTGCAGGATTCATCTTACACTCCTATCAGAAAGTCCCAGGGCAGTGGCATGTTTAACTGCTGAACGCCTTGGAGATTGCTGGATGGACGCCCTCACACAAACCACATTTTCCGGTGTTGTTATGGTCAAAGGTCGGCCAGACGGTTTTTTCTTCAGTGCAGAACCTGTTGCTCTAAAGTTGGACACCCAAACGAGTATTGTTTTTCTATCCGGAACAGAATCATGTCGGCCAAGTTGGAACCAAATACGAAATGCTCGCTGAGTAGAAATCGCAGAACCACTATTACGAATATACTTTTCTACAACTAATGCGCGATGTTCACCAGTCCACGCCATTGCGCCTACTAAAAATGGCCCGTACACCGCTATCGATCGATATCCCATCCATAGTTGTACCACCACCACAACTCACACAGCGCTATCTCTAAATACGGGAGGTTTTATTGCCGGACACTGTATACTAACATAGGTTCAAGTGTTCAAATGTATGTTTTAACTTAATATCATACTTATTTTAAATTATAAATTATTATAATTCATTATTAGTAGCTGATTACTTATTGAAATATCAAATGTAAACATTTAATATTATTTGTTTAAGATAAGTTACAACTGATATTTCTTATGTTTATATAAAACATTACAGCGATTTTGTATTTTAAAAAACTCAACGCTTCAATCAATTATACAATATATAATTAGATATTTATTACTCAGAGCCTGCTCATTCTTAATCCTATGTTTCTATTTGTGTAAACTTTTAAATTATAATTTCATCCAATGGTATAATAAATTGTGTATTAATATATTCAATTTCATATTTTAGCATGGAGGTAAAAAAAGGGATTTGGTTGAAACTACTGAAGAAACTACTTTGACATCTAGAAAGCGACCAAGATTAGATCTGCCATAAAACTCTTGTGAAGATAAAAAACTCCGATACAGCTTCTCATCTTTTTGCATTATACTTCCCAATTAAATAAAAACAATGTGACATTCTAATTTTAAGATATATCACACAACTCAGTGATATATCTTTAAGTGAATATAATTTTTTTTAAATTCAATGGTATTATTTAATTAACAATTTAACTGTTTAAATGAATCAATTCGTTTATAATATATAAACATCTACAATTAATAATTTATAATGTGTTACTATGAGTATTATAAATTCTATAAGTTATTCCTTATTAATTATACAAATCAAAATATTTACAATTGTTTTATAACCATTGTCTATTTGCTTTGGAGAAAATAATTGTTTATTCAATATTTTACATAAACAGACAATTGTTATTTTTCGTTTTACATGTTTTCGATAATTTAAAGTAGAAGTACATCTTTTTTTAAATACAATAAACACTTTTTTATTTTATTATGTTTATAAGTTTAATATTATAACAACATACGTTTATTGTTCATTATAAACACAATATGAATGTAATGCATATGTATTATGCACTATTTACTATAAATTATTATATATTATTTTGTCAATTTTTTTTTTTTTTAATCGTTTTATTTTAGTGTTAAAAATGTTTCCAACACTATAATTTTTGGTAAATTGTATACAATTCTTATTTTGTGTCTGTTTCTATTTTTACCTAATTATAATGACAAAGTAGACATGCTATTATTAAATATAACAAATTTTCATTTACTATTTATCTTAATAATTTTTTTTTTAAATTATTCAATAATGAATAACTTAAATTTAAAAATGTATAAACAATATTTGATACATACAATAAAAGATAATTTTAAATGCAATTGAAATAATCAACAATTGAATTATATTGCACAAAAAAAATGTTTATTTATAGCACTCTTATGCCACTCTTAACATATTTTTATTTCAAACAACTTACTAAATATTTAAAAGATACTTATAATATAAGTTCTTATTCAATACATAATATGGTAAAAATGGTAAAATCAATTTAATGTCAAATCATAATAACGGGTCTAAATGGACATATAACACGTTTGTGTAGACACGCAATTAAGGTATAAAATAATTTTGAAATTGTAATATCATTTAGCTAGTAATTGAACATTATATTATTTTGATTTTGTTCAAGCCAGTTTAAATTATTCATTACCATAAGCGAAACTACAGAATATGCCATAGGAAATTATTCTATCGAAGAAAATGTGTTTTAAGATTTCACAGAAATCAATCAAATTGTATTATCATAACGTTTTGGGAAATTGAAATATGAACTAAATTGTAACAGATTGAGATTTTGTAATCGCAAAGTTATGTATATCATTTTTAAATGTTCTATTATAAATAATTATAAGACCCAGTAATGTTGTTTCCCAATAAAGATTTGTATTTATATTTATACATTTAGACACGCACACATATATATATATATGACAAGAGTTAGGATTTCTATACATTTGCATGTTTTTTCCTTGAAACCAAATGAATTAGTTGTCCATTAGCTATTTCCATGATTTGGCTTAATTTCGAATGAATAGTACAATTTTTTTTTGCATATTTAGAAAAAAATGCATATAATTTTATATAAATATATAAAATGTATAAATTACACATTTAGTTTTTGAGAATCTACTAAAAAAAAAAAAAAAAAATTAGATTCTTATTTATTTAATGAACAACTGTAATTATTGTTGAATGTAATTTGTTGAATTGTTTCGTAAAAATACAATCTAATAATATACAAATTTTGGTCAGAAACATAATTATCTATTTTCTAAAGACAATACAATATACAACTGATAACAATATTATATATTCAATGCAATGGTTCTTTGTTAATATATAAATCTATATATGATGTATGTGTAAACTTTTATGTTTTATCATTTGTGACATTAAGAGAAAAATGTCTATAAAATGCCAAAGATTCTGAATGAAAGTGCCAGCAGCGTTAGGTGTGTGGGAGCAACCGACGGCAAGCCACAGTTATAAAGTGTACTAAAAATTCAGGTTTACTTTATTTGAATTATTAGAATCAGTTTTGCATAGTTCTACTTGCCTTGGTTAATGATGATTAAAATTTTTACGTGCAAAGATATAGGGAGCTATAATAGTTCTTCAAACGGAAGAATTTTTAGGAACTCAGCTTTAAGTGCTGCTATAGTGCAAAACCAATTCGATTTACCAGAAGATCGTGTTATACTAGAAGACGAAGCTCAAAGAATATACTATCTAATGATGAATGAAAACGTATATCTAAAAATGTTCAATCTAAAGATATTTTAGATATATACTCTAAACAAAATCAGATGTTTAAATGTATAAATTTGAAAAAAAAAATATTATTTTTAATGTTGAAAATAATTGAATATTCAAATAGTTATGAATTATGAATTATTTCGTATTATTATTTATTATAATTTATGATACCATACCTACAGAATTTATTGTTTTTAGTTTTTCATGTAAAAATATAATATATATTATTATATTATCTATTAACAATTTATATTACATGTGTATGGACACTATTTAAATATTTTTAGTGGAAGGGGCTCTCAACATATTGTATCACCCAACGCCTGTGGTGAATTCGGACTCGTGGCGAGGCATTATTTATCTGCGACCGATGGAGATTTAAAAAAAAAATCAAATGAAGCCATCCAACCCCAAAGTCCACGGTGACCCATGTGTGTTGTACACGTGATAATAATAATGTTCGGTTTCAAATTGTTCATGCTGGTGCGGTTAGTTAACAACGATAGTGCCAAGCAATAAAACAAAAAACAAAAAATTCGTCAAACTGGTATGAGGGCACGGCGAAGGTTAGGTAAAGGGTGAATGAATAAAGGTTGGCCGTAGACACGTTTCGCCGTTGATCGCCATCGTTGTTTTTATTGTCGGTTTTTTTTTTTTTTTTTTTTGCTTACAAACGTCCGAAACGCGTTCTCTCGTCGGGCGCGAACTCTATGGCGTCCGTCGGCCCGTCGAAACCGCGAGAAAAGTCTTCGGGCCGACGTCAGACGTTACGCGCATTCGGAGGACAAAAAGTCGACGGTTTTCGAATATTTTCGTTGTTCCGTTTCCGCGTTTTGCATCCCGTTCCGACACGACGCGCTGGTGCCGAATTCCTTCGACGAACCCGACCCGCGGCCATCGGTAGTGGCGTTGGGATACGCACACCGGTACTAACTGAAAGGGGAAGCGCCCATGCCGCAAAGTATTGTATGCGTTTTAAACGTGCTTGTTTTTTGAACTGACGCGGTTGTTCGCGAAATAACTACCACTGCGGTGTTGGTGTTTACGGTGGCCAGACGCAACGCCGTAACGGACAGATGTTTCGGATCGGAACCAATAGATTTTAATCGGTTTTCTTTTGTTTTTGTCTTTTGTTTTTTTTTTTGTACGATTCGATTTATCGCTAAAAGATCTCGGGGGTGAACCCTCGTCGACGACGGCATCGGCGGGTACTTTATCTTAAAACTATTATTGTTTTTACCGAAAAATGATTTTATGATATACAGATAAGCCGTTGTACAGTAGAGAGAGAGAGAGAGAAAAAACGATAACGGTCTATTGCTGTCGGCGGCTGCTTTCGCGCGATGTTCGCTGGTGTGACCAGACGTCCCGATTTAGGCGGGACGGTACTGATCTTGTAATTGGTTTCTCGTTAAAATTTTTTTAGTCTATTCGGGACCGGTAAAACGTACCGATTTTCATTAAACGTCGCACTTTTGTCCCGATTCCATGATTTCGATGTAATCTTATTTTCCGCATTTTATAGACAAGACTGTTATTTTGTTCGACTACTTTTTTTTTTCATTTTATTTTAATTTTATAATAGAAACATAAGGCTGTTCTAATAATGTTACATATTTATTTTAAGATCTCGATCTGTTGAGATTGTTTATTATTTTTGGTTTTATTTTATTTGAAATTTTCAAGTTCTCCTCACCAGTAATCCCACCATCCCATATTTACTCGCGACCTCACTACTTGTCTCCTCAGCCTTCGAGGAATTAATATTTAGCCCTCTCAAGAATTAAATTGTACATGAAAAATTATCTGGTCACATTATGTTATCCCCGCCATATATTGACAAAGGCGGAAGTGACAGTCGGCCGGCAGCCGCTGTCAAGACCGAACAGACAATATTTAATGCATTATTTAACTTGACGATTGATTTCACAATGTTTATTATTTATTATTATGATTATTGTTAATATACTATTTATTGCGTTTTCAAGGTTTGAAGATTTACTAAACTTAAATACGTGTAAAGGCGAAAGAAGTTAGCCGACGGCTTAATCTACGGAGATTAGCTCTCGGAAGAAAGGGATTAGTAGAAATAAAATAGAGTACCTGTATAGAGTATATGTTTGATGAAAGAGGTTGAAGGTTTTAAGTATTTATGTTCATTGGTATAAAAAAAAACTGCGGTTTTGACGAGGATGTGAAACATAAGATTAAGTACGAGTGGATTAAGTGGAGAGAATTCCAATGAGACTGTAAAGTAAGTTCTATAAGAGTGTAGTGAGACCATACGGCTGACCATACGGCTGACAAGAAAATAGAGCAGAGAATGAGTGTAGCAGAGATGAGAATGCTTAGATGGACGAGCGGAGTGACGAGAGAAGATAGAATAAGGAATAAATATGTAAGAGGAAGCATAGGAGTAGCGTGGATAAGATGAAAGAGAATAAACTAAGATGGTTTGGTCGTGTTATAAGGAGAAAAAATTCGGAAGCTGTAAAAACGGTTATGAAAATGAACGTTGAAGAAAGAAGAGGAGACCGAAGAAGAAGTGGTTGAATGCGACTGGGTGTGATATGAAGACTGCTGGTGTGTGCGTAGATGATGTAAGAGATCGTGTCAAGTGGAGGTTTAGGACACAGGTGGCCGACCTCAAATAGCTGGAATAGAGGCGAGCAAGAAGAAAAGAAGAAGAAATACATGTGAAGACAATACACTGTTAACAACAAACAAACAACAATAACAACAATAACAATAATAATAACAATAACAATAATAATAATTATTATTAATATTATTTTTTGTTGAAATCTACAAGTCATTAGCTTACACGCGCACGTAAGAATGGGTCGACAAATTGTACCGCGCTATTCGATCCTTAGATTAGTTGGTAGTCAATGTCCCCCCAAATGTGATCAGACTAGTATGTCCCGAGAAAAAGGGGAGCTGGATTTTTTAATAATAATTTGAAGATTGGCAAATTAGTGAAAAAATTATCATCTCTTCTATTATTTGCTTATTAACTTTTTGGTGACATTCTCCCCCTCTCCATCCCCCTTCTCTTCACACCGTAATCTAGTTCATTCTATTTTGGTTGGGGGCCTTTTGGAAAAATCGCGGACTTTTTGAAGCCAGTCCAACCCTGTATTCAGTAGTTTCTTATAAAATATTACGATAAGTACCTAAATAAAAATAAAATTCAAATTTGAATGAATTAGTTTTATTATTTTATAGAAACAAAATTAAAATGATAAAATAACAATAATAAATACTAACTATTAATATTCAATGAAAATTCTTCTTTTATAGACTCCGGATTTAGACACCGACAAAAGATTTTAATAATATAATTGATAGGATATTAGATATTTTTGAAAAAACGTTTAATAATCTGCAGCGTTGAAAAAAATAAGCATAATTATACGTAAAAAATACAAAATTGTAATAAAAAAACATGGATTAACAATTAATACCAATTGTGTTAATCATTAATATTTAAAAAGAAAAAAACGCTTAAATTGAAAAATTAAAGATTCTAAATTATATTAAAAGATTAGGTTACTTTAATTTAGATTAATTATTTTAAAAAAATGTATGAATTTTTTAAAATTAGTAAATTATAAATTATATTGTTATATTATTTTATATTCAATGTTTTAAAAATATAATTAATAGATTTTTAGACTTATAATTGTGATTTGCATTTGTAAAACTTGACCTTTTTTTTATACCTTATGAAGTAAATTTATAAGAAACAGAATTTTTTCAAATAGTTTTAACGTTCATATTAGTATAATAATTATGGACTTTGAGGAAACATGACGTACATCAATTTAATAATTGACAATATTGTTCTACTGTCTAGCAATCAGACTTGGGTAGTATTCAAAATATAGTATTCGGAATATTGTATTCAGAATACTTTTTAAATACTTTTTTGAAAGTATTGGGAAAACAGTATTTTAAATACTTTTTAAAAGTATTCTGAATACAGTATTCCGAATACTTTTACAGCCCAAACATATTTTAAATAGTACCTACATGATATTTCATATTATTTTTTGTTAAATTCATATTAATTTTAATATCTGTTTGTTTTCGATGAAATGAACAGTTCTAAAGTATCTATTATGTTTTTTAATATATTATTATTAATATTATTTTATTATAATACATATTATAATTAGTAGTGTGAGGTCATATATTATATTATAATATTGCTAAATATTATAAGACAAAAAATGATTTGAGTATTTAGAATGTAAAGTAAAGTAAAATAGATTATATGTCATTGAGAATATACAAAGCTTCTATGAAGTTTTTCAAAAAATAACAATGTGTAATTTAAATCTAAAAAATAATAATTTCAAAGAGAAATACAAGTAGCAACTAGCAGCTGTAGGTATTTAAAACAACATTAATTATTTTAAAAATAATCTTGCTATACATGCTGTTTCAGCCCAGTCTTATTCACCTAATAAAGTATATTTGATTTCACTGTGTTAATATAATTGTGTTATATTTTATAATTAATTGGTATTATTAATTTACTTCTTAGTTATTGTGTTAATCCTATTAAATAATAATATAATTACTATATTTGATATTCGTGTTGTTGAAAACTGGGAGAAAAAAGTATGCTAAAAGTATTTGAAATACTTCTTGTGAAGTATTCACAATAATTAGGGAATACTATTGTCATAAAGTATTCGAATACATATTGTGAATATTTTTTTTTAATGTATTCGGAATATGTATACCAAATGCTTTTAAATAGTATTATCCCCAAGTCGGCTAGAAATAATTGTTTACATCTACGTTTATCTATATTTATATCTACTTTATCTATATTTAAAGATAAATTGAAAGCAATTTATAATTAAAATAAAATATAATTAATTTCAAATATAATAACGATATCACTCGTATTTTAATAAAACTAAAAATATTGTTTCCAATAATTTTTATATTATAGCTCATTATATATTATTATATATTATATATTATAGCTAAAAATCAATGCTAATACTCCTTAATATATATATATTTATTAAATAAAGGTAATGAAATAAGTAAATAAAAAAGCTTAGGTAATTCAATTTTCTATGAATTTAATACCTATACCTAATATACAATAGGAATTGATTATAATGCCATTGGTTGTTAAATTAGTTATGATAATTTAAACACCTACAATTTGATAGGTAGTTGCAAAAAATTATGAATCATTTTAATATTATAATATCAACATTATACTTTTAAAAATGGTTAATCATGCATTTTTATTACGGGCGTGTTAAGATGAAGAATTTTAGTTTCCTAGTGCATATTAGACTATCATATCTTTTTTTCGGATAATAATTAGTAAAGAATGTAGATATGTATTTTAAGTGTTAGTTTTTTTTTATAAATTATAAACTATAAAATGTCCAGTTTCTTAGATTCTTTATAAACTGTGTCAATATAAACTGTATCAATAAGTCGGATTAGATGTAAAAAAATATCAGATCGGATTATATAAAAAAATAAAAATTTAGTTAATATAATTATAAAATGTACTGAAAATGATAATAGTTTTTTTTTTTAAATATTTGTTGCTTCATAGGTCACATGGAATAGAATTAGAGTAATCCAATGAGATTTTCAATGAAAATAATACTAGTTTGCGACGAGCATAAGATTACCGATTAATTAAAAAATTATTTCAGCCACTTATGCTTAAGAAGAAAGCAGATAAAAGTTTAAAAAAAATAACAAGTTTATTAATATTACATTACATATTTATATTATATTAAATGAATTTATAATTTTTTTTCAGATGCACTAAGTGTAAAAGGTCAGGTTCAGCTGACAAGATCAGTTGTTAACAGTACCATTCCTAATAGCTGCGCTGCCAATATTTCAAATTTACCCTTAACAAGTAAATATTTAAATGTTTCTATAATATAAAATATGTCTATAGCGTGTTTCATGAAATTAGAGACTCGATTAAAGCGCGATAGGTGCACAAAAGTTAGTAGGGCTTCTCAAAATTTTCGCTCGAAAGAGTGTGAAATTTGAAATGTTGCATATAGACTATTTGAGAAATTAACCTTTTTACAATTCATATTTTTTTAATATCTATATGTATTAATTAATATTTGTTGTCTATAATATTGTTTTTTGATCATGAAATTGAAAAAAAAAATTGGTATACATAATAAGTATAATGAATTTCAAATTTCCCGCACATTCAAATTGGAATTGAACATTCCAATTGGTACATTCTTAAATTCAAATTTTTGCCAACCTGTCACGCTACAATCTAAAACCCAATTTCGTGGAAACGCACTATTTAGTAACACACATTATGCAAAAAAAGGATAGGTTCGTTATCGGTATCAAATAATCAACATGAAAACTGTATACTGTCATAATTATACTCATTTAGATTTATATACTTAACAGGTGACATGCCAGTTGACAATTCAAATGATGAATTTAAAACGTCATTTGATCAAATTACATATCAGATATCAAGATCATCAAACAATGTTCCAGATTTTGTAAATGAAAATTGTCCTAATACACCTAAAGACATGATCAAAATAAAAAGCTCCATATTGGATTCTCTGTTTAATAACTGTAATGATATTTCAATGGCTTCGAATCTCCTCCAATGTACGTCTAATAATAACAATAGTAATTCTACATCAGTTAATTTACCAGATTTGACTGGAATTGAAAAACAAATGTTAAAACATGAAATTATAGCCGAAAACGTACCGAAATCGCATGAAACTAAAAAATTAAATCTAGAAGTTGTTGCCAATGTTGGAGTAACTGTCAATGAAAACATCAAGAACATATCTAATCATCATCAATGTGAAATGCATTTGGAAAATTTAAATGTTGGTCATAATACGTATGAAATGATGTTAACAATGGAGTATAATGCCAATTGTCCTCATTTGTCTTTTGATGATAGTAGTGATAGTTTCAATAGTGAATCATTATCGGATGCCGAAGAAAAATATCGTAATGAAGAATTTATAACCCAGCAGAGTAGTTCAAAGTTGGTTAATAAATCTGTGGAAATAATCGGAAATGATGAACAAGAAGCCCGAAAGAAAGAAAAGAAGAAAAATCTTTTGGACGTAAATGAATGTAGCTGGAAAGATTTGTATAATAAAGAAAATGACTACATTCATTCCTTGTCTATGAAAGAAGTGAGTTATTACTTCTATATTTTTATTTTGTTTTGTTGTTATTTAATTAAAGACGTGATGCATGTGTTGATTGTTATTGTCGTCTGAATTCTTTATTGTGTTTAAAAATGTAACTTTTTGGTTTTTCATAAAAAATGGTAAGCAATATAGTTGATTTTTTTGATTATTCAATTTTTAAATGAAATTAACATGTACCAACTAAAATAGCCTTTTAATAAATAAAAAAAGTATTTTTCATATTTTTTTAAAATTTTTATAACACTATGTTTATTATTGATATTTAACCTAATTTGATTATTAGAAATCCAATTATCTAGTATTTTAATGGTGAGTATTTTAATCTAGTTTGTTAAAATAGTTATATTCATAAAGTGAATCAAATTGAATAAAAAAAATAGCTAACTGTTTTAATCCTTTCTAGATTTTATTATTTTATATCACATTGATTTTATTTTTAATTTTGATTTTTGATTTAATATTTTTAGTTGCTTTAGAATTAGTTCTCAGTTAGAAATTGTTTGTTTGGCTCCTTTGTTGACGGTTTTGGTTTTAATTTTTAGTACCTATAGAAAATAATTATTTTGAATGTTTCAAAATTATAATTATGTTAAAATATTACTAAATTAGTGTTATATATATATATATAACTAATTATATTTCTTATTACTTTATTCTAGTTGGTCTCTAGTATGAGTAAACTAAGAATACAACATGCAAAAGATCATCGTGTTCATCAAACAATTGAAGAACGTTCAGGTGATGGCGAATATGTTATTGAGTTGTATGGATTCTCATCTGATCTCAAAACAGTTGACTTAATAAACCTCATAAAGTTTGCAGGATTTCGTAAAACCAATTTTGAAATTGTTTGTGTGGATGATACACATGCATTAGCAGTATTCGAGAGTCCGAATCTAGGTAAATAATAAATTATAATGACATTATAGGTGTTATTATATTTTTCATGTTTATATATATATATATAAAATATAATATCACGTTGTCTAAACAGCTAACCGAGCATTGAACACCCCTATTGCTCTTCTGAAAACCAGACCGCTTAAGAATGCTATCAAAGAATCGAAAAATAGAGCTGAAACAGTCGCTCCTCTTCCACTGACCAGCCCTGAGACTCCGTATTCTAACAACCAGACGGTCATTGACCAGTGTATTGGGACTAGAGACAAATGTAATACTGGATCGTTTAAATGCAATACACACTTTGTTGGTGAATACTAAAGGTAAATTGAAATAATAAATTATTGGCATGTAAAATTATCAATTCTACGGATATAATGTGTCAAATTTTTATTTGTAGAAAGAAAATTTCGAGACGTGCTACAATAGTACTATATTTGGAATAATGAATCATGAACCATTTACCACAACGCATAAAAAATATAGTTATTTATTCATTTAGGGAAAAATTTTAAATTATATTTGTAAATATTATGAATTTTTACTATTTTGTTATTTTAAACATGTTTGGACAGATTTTCTAATTTGAATGAGTTTGTTTGTTTTTTTGGTATACTGTTATTATATTATGGTTAAAAAAATTGAATCACCTTAGTGATAAACAAAGGACTAAAATTGTTAAGGATACTGCAGGAATTAGAAATTATGTAATTTTTAAAAAGAACCGGCAAAGATTTTGTCTAGCCGAGGAAAGACTGGGGCAGTAGAATAATTATTATAATAATTCGTTTTTATCATATGTATACAGGGCGATAATTATTATCACGAGCCTAGGAATATAAACGATGTTTGTCGTATTATTTAAAAAGTGTCCTTTGTCGTTGTTTTTTTTATTATTTAATTTAATTACATTTACAATCTATACACAAAAATAGTACAATAAGTAGGTTTGTTGAAAACGAAAAAAAAAAAAAAAAAACAATGAGTAATATGAATTGAGGATTACCAATGGCAATACCCAGCACTTATGTTAATTACTTACGAACTATAGAATAAGGTATGGTTCCCTACACAATCTTCTTTTAAGTCTACAGCGTGGATTAGAGGGAAGTGTGTTAGTTGATAGTTTAGTGATTAGTGGATTGATATGTGATTGGAGTTTGCTGTGATGTCTGGTGTAATATATTTTAGAAATCAGATTCAAATTTTGTATTTTAAGATCTTTATGATGATTTTAGTTGGTAATGTACCAGGATGCAGAGGTAATTAGTGTCAGGCAAATTGGACTGAAAAACTTTAATTGTATTAATGTTGGAAGGTTTAGACGCTCCCCATAGTTGGATGTCGTATGTCTATAGTGGTCTAAGTACTGTCGGGTTGTACTGTTGACAATGTTATTACTGATAATGTTGCCAATATGAATAAATAAAAAAAAATCTAGCTACATGTGAAGGTCTACAAAATAAACATATAATTATATTAGGTTGCTCAATACACTTATTAGACTTGTTAGTGTCTGGATTAGAAGTCCCTGGTGTCAAAAGTCATATAAAAACCATATTTAAATATTTTTAAAATTCTTATTTTTTTGGAATCAGGTATAAGTTTTGAATAAGGAAATGTATTAGTTTTTCCTCATGATGTTCGGTAGAATACACTTGCTGATACCATACAATGCTATTTGAATAACTGAGATATATATATATATTATATAAAGTTTGCAATGGTAATCATGCAGCCATTGATGAAACTACTTTTATTAAAGTTAAAGATCTAAATATTAAATCTATGTCCCATGAATATTTGGTGATCCTTAAAAAAGTAGCTATAACATTAGACATAATCTAGACAGATTGTTCCACCTTTAGTGAGGCAACTCATATATGGTTAGATCTTAAACATATTTTTGAACATTAAGCCCATAATTCTTCAATGACTGATTCTTTCAATTATAGATTTAATATAGCGATAACTGAGTATCATTCATTAGTCTATATTTTAGATCCTATGTATTTTGGTACAAAACTGGCTGATGACCAATTAGACTCTACTTTAAATTTTGTAAATGTGTATAATCAAGAGATAATGGTTGAAATTATACAGTTTCAGGCTTGTACATTTTCATTTAAAGAATATATTTTTTCTAAAAACACAGATAAAAATATTAAATCATTGACGTAGTGGCTATACTTAAAAAATACAATTTAACATGAAATATTAAAAGTGGTTACAAAACAATTTACAGCTGTAGCTTCTTCGGTGGGCATAGAACGTATTTTTTCAACGTATGGCTTAGTTCATTCCAAAATAAAAATATATTATAAATTGAAAAGATCTCTAAATTAGTAGCTATTTACAAATCCTTAAACAAATATTGTGATAATAAAACTAATGATTAATAAATTATTTAATATTAATTAATTTATTAATACAAGGAATATGATTTTGAGTATTAATAGTATTTAAAATTTGTATTGGAAATTGTTTAATAAATAGTTCATTGTAATACTAACTTTAGATTGTATATTATAACTAAAGACTGTCTGTTAAATTTCATTACATTTGTAGAATATAAGATAAACATTGGTTTTTTGTTTTTACTGTTAATGTTTTTATTTTAATTAGTAATCTATTGCTACTTTAGATTATTATTAAAATTTTAATTCGAAGATTTATAAGAATTTATAGGTATACAAATGTATTTAAATTTAAAAAGGATTAATTCCATTTATGTTTGGTTTGAGAAAGGGTTATTTAAGGTTTATGCGTTGGCGCCGGGGATATGTCGAAATTCGAAAATGTAACATGCGTATATATAATGTCATGCAACAACAGTGTTTTTTTTTCTTTTTTTACAGCGGGTAAAATGTTTGTATTCTTCTAGACGAATATGATATTTTTATGTATTTATATAATAATTATATGATCTGTGGTATACAAAAAGTGTCATCATATGACTGACAAACATCCATGTAAAATGTTTGGAGCTGAATCATTTTGCAATATCAACATTTTGCATCAGTAAATTTCTTAAAAAGTCTCAACATAGTAATTCATGAAGAAGATGGACTGCGCCGGGTAGAATATGATCAGATGTGAACAGTTTGAAGCCTTGTTTACGTTTGTTCACAAGTCGGGTATGTAAGTATTTTTTACGGTCGGTGTTAATTTATTACAAACCGTATTTAAGTAATTGTATATTACTAGATTATATATTGCCGGATTAAGCTATTCTGCGTCGCCACACCTCTGCCGAGTTATTGTACAGCTGACGGCGGAAAATGCGCCAGAATTTGTCTAAATACAACATATAGCACGCTTAAAAAAAAAAAACATTGTCGCTTGGCGTTGACGTGTGTTCGTCGAGCACTTGTCAGTTTTTTTAGTAAAACCGACAGGTGTTTGAATCGGAATTTGCTGTCCTTAATACACGACTACAGCTACTAGAGTTTAGCCGTCATTGGCGATTCACAGAAATTCAGGTGATCGCTGTCGGACACATTTCGGTTTTTGAAAATGAGTTTTTTTTTGTCCTCGTGGACGTAACATAACAGCATATACACGTAGAAACACAGACCATTCGATTGGGCAACAGTGCGCCGTACAAAATGGTTTTACGTTGTAACAGAACAATTGTGTTGTTGTTTTCTGGACGGACTTTGGTTGCTTGCGGTCGTGTCTGATAGAAAACGCTTCATCGCTTAATCGCGTTCAGGAGATTTCTCGTGCGCGCGGTCAGTAGCGGAAAGCGGGTAGCTAATATTTCAACTAGTATCTTTAATGACGTGATTATATTTAAGATAACAACAGAATAAAAGACGGTTTAATGTTCATACTATAAATAACCTATTTTGGATCAATTTCCTCTCTGAAATCAGTTACTAAAATTACTATACAGAAATCAAACTCCTCCGTTGTGTTTATTTTTACTTTTAATATTCGTCCGCTGTGTCCCATAACATAGGTCAATATTTTCACCTTACTTCACGAAATAGAAATGTGACGTAATTTTATAAAAAAAAAAACTTTATAATGAATTTTTAAACTTTAAGAAAAAAAGTGACGTGTCCGAATGGGGACATGTGTATTCTAACAATTGGTCGGAACTCTATAGGACTATTTATACACGAATGTATATTATTTCTTATCGTTAGAGGTCCGATATAATATCGATATTTGTATTATATGATTGCAAATTTGTCATATGTCGCCGATGTCATGTTTGAGTTGTCGCATGAATCACTATCGTTACGGATGAAATATTATACGCAATATATTATCGTAATAGAGTTCACTATTTATGTATAATGAAGAATAGTTTTTTTTTTTGTAATTCAACCGACAGCTATCGACCAATATTTATAACTTATTATTCAGGATTGGTTGTAGTCAATTGGGCAGAAACACAATTTTCGGTGTTTACAAGCTGGTCAAAATAACCAGTCCCATCCATATTTGGCTTGTCCAAGAACTATTTTCGACCACCATAATATGTGAAGGTGCAATCTCTAAGCATATTAGTAGGTTGGGGAACAAGAGGATGATGTAAAACTTGATGATTTATTTATTTTATTAAATTATTACTATTTGTTGTTATATACAACTGCCAAGTCATACACAATATTCAAATGAGAATCCCATCGAAGATGCCCATCGTCCATTTCACTGGCATAATATTTATTGCTGAAATAATTTCGCATATCTATTTCAACATTAATAGATAACATTTTGCTAATAAAGGGCGTAGCAAATTCTAGATTTTTCCTATTAAAATATTTTTCCACATTCTTCGGCCAAGACAATTGTTGGACAAATAATAATTTTTACACACCAACGACTTCATACGCTTAATAATATGTCAGGCTATTTTTTTTTTTTTTAAATGATTATAAATTTTAGTAAATGAACTAACATGTTGAAAAATTAAATATATATATTAATTTAAATGTATGCAAATTTATTAAAATTTAAAAAGGATTGTCTCAGTTTAATTTGGGTCTGAGATGGGGTTATATGAGGATTATGCGACCGCAAAGGGAATATGTGGAACGGCTATGTAATTGGTATAGCACCTGCAGGCACTATGATTTTAATATTGATCTAAAACGACTCTTTTCTACCTACTCCGTTCGAATCGTTTTTTGGTTAACGACGGTTAGTCGTGTTTCGGCGGCTTTGAGGATTCTACATTTTCGCGTCCCTGCATGCTTGTTGTATAACAGACGGCAATGGACGCATAAAAATTAGCCGAAATACGAAATAGTAGCGCACATATATATATATATATATATATATATAATATCAAGATAATAATATATATATATATATGTGGTAATATTGTATTTTTGTAACATGTTGTTGTGTATGTGTGTATATTTATGTGTGTTATTCCCTCCCGATATAACCGGCGGTCGGTGCCGACGCAGATAACAATTAGAGGAAAAGCCAGTGCAGTCGACACCGTCCTCGCGTTACCACACCAAAATTATATTATAACATTAAAATTAATAAAGTTCTTATATTGTATCTATTCAGGCTCAGACTTATTTTTTCCTCTACACACATTTTACCCATTCGAAAGCCTATACGCTCGAGGCTACTACATATATATATATATAAATATATATATATATATATATATATAATATCAAGCAAATAAATTGTTTTTTTTTATCGTCGGTTAAAATTTGTATATTTACGTCGACGTAAGTGCATATGATATTGTTATATATATATATATATAATAATTGTATAATCTATGGGATACAAGTAATGCCATATGTCTGACAAGCATCTATGTACATTTTTTCTAGTTGAAACATTTGGCAATATCAGCATTTTGCATCGGTAATTGTGTTAAAAACGAATCAACATTGAACATTTCGAAGTAGATGTACGGATGGTATCGTTTTTCCGCGCAATGTATATTGTCAGGTCACGATCGGACGTGAGCAGTTCGGCGACTCGTATACGTTTTTTACCAGTCAGGTATGTGGTTTTTTTATGATCTGTGTTAACTTATTGCACTCGGTATTTAGATAATTGTCCGATGATACGTCTACTAGCGTGTTCGTTTAGCCCCCGTAACTTCTTAGTGCCGATGTACTTCTTATTCATACAATAATATATAATTATTATCCAAGTATTTCCTGTGCACAACAACAGATAATCTTATATCTCCAGATTTGGTGATCCTGTGTAACCACATCACAATTGTGTTAATGTACAGCATTCCTCAGTAGACGTGAAAAAATTTATCGAAATACGAAATTTTATGCGCTTAAAAAAAATCATCAATTTATACCTTGTCACTAGTCGTCAATGTATGTTATGTGTAACCGACAACCGTTCGAATAGGACATTGCTGTTGTTAATACACGTCGACGGCTACTAGAGTTTCGCCGTAATTGGTGATTCGACATTGTCGCACCCCCGCCTGGTTGTTTTACAACTAGAGGCGGTGGACGCGTGCAAAATTGCCGAATTACGATATCGTAGCATGCAAAAAAAAAAATCTGGTTACTTCACGTCGACGTGTGTTTGTCTTACGTTTGTCGGTTTTTTCGAAAACCGACAACCGTTCGAATAGGACTTTGCTATCCTTAATACACGTCGACGGCTACTAGAGTTTCGCCGTAATTGGTGATTCGACATTGTCGCACCCCCGCCTGGTTGTTTTACAACTAGAGGCGGTGGACGCGTGCAAAATTGTCGAAAACGATATCGTAGCATGCTCAAAAAAAAAAAAACTGGTTACTTGCCGTTGACGTGGGTTTATCTTACGTTTGTCGGTTTTTTCGAAAACCGACAACCGTTCGAATAGGACTTTGCTATCCTTAATACACGTCGACGGCTACTAGAGTTTCGCCGTAATTGGCGATTCGACATTGTCGCACCCCCGCCTGGTTGTTTTACAACTAGAGGCGGTGGACGCGTGCAATTTTGTCGAAAACGATATCGTAGCATGCTCAAAAAAAAAAAAATGGTTACTGGCCGTTGACGTGAGTTTATCTTACGTTTGTCGGTTTTTTCGAAAACCGACAACCGTTCGAATCGGACTTTGCTGTCCTTAATACACGTCGACGACCACTCATGATTCTCTGGAATTAGTGATTTGGCATTGTCGTACACTCGACTTGTTGTTATACAGCTCATAACTGCGGACGCGTCCAAATTTGTCAACATACGATGTTGTAGTTCTCTAATATACAATTTCAAACAATAATATATAGTTATACTTTTTTTCAAACAGCGTGTAAATATTTTGTATTTATGTAGGCAAAAGTGCATATGAAATATTTATTAAATAATTGTATTATCCTTTGGATACAAAATGTGTTT
This sequence comes from Schlechtendalia chinensis, assembly GCA_019022885.1. Classification (NCBI taxonomy): domain Eukaryota; kingdom Metazoa; phylum Arthropoda; class Insecta; order Hemiptera; family Aphididae; genus Schlechtendalia; species Schlechtendalia chinensis. The sequence continues at coordinate 45,267,802 of CM032339.1, forward strand.
TCATATGTTTGACAAGCATGTATGTTATTTGATTGTTTCGAGTTAAAACATTTGGCAACATCAATATTTTGTACCGGGATAATGTGTAAACAACTTCTCAACGTTGTTACTCGTGAAGAAGGTCTACAAAACATATGGTTTCTCTGCGTAATGGATTTCGTCAGGAAGACTACGATCAGATATGAGCAATTTCGCCCTATCATTACGATTGTTCACGAGTCAGGTACTGTTAGGTATCGAACATATTATACACAAAGAGCGGATTATTTTTCTCTCTAAAAAAATGACAAATCTTAAAAAAAAAAAAATTAATGAAAAAATTTACCGTTTTTTTAAACATTTTTTGGGTTACGTTTTCTTCCAAATTCTATTTTCTAAATTTAACCAAAAATTTTCACTATTAATTCAAATAATAATAATTTATTCATTATCTATTACCACATATCATCATCCACCCACCTGTATCCTACGTAATTGAATATAGGAATGGCAACATTAAAATTGTTTTTTCGCCATGCTACTGATGTGTGCAGTTTCGAGTCAGATATATGGTTTTTCTTTACTGTATGTGTTAATTTACTATTTTGATAATTGTTCAATAACCCATCAACAAGCGTGTTCGGTCAGCCACTCGTACTGTCTCATGATCGATGTTCGTGTTATTATATAATAAATAATAATTGAATAATACGTACATCAATTTTATGTATTATATACTATGTATTAATAATTCTAGTATTTCATGAGCACCTTGGCAGTTATTCGTGTAAAGACAGATTTCGTTTTGCAGGGTTGACGCACCGCCGCCGGCCAGTTGTACAATTCAACATGGTAGTCGCGAGTAAATTTGGATGGATGAACAATATCGACACGAACACTTTTATAATGTCAAGCAACAAAATATTGTTTTTTTTTTTATTATTTACGGCTGGCACATTTGTTTTATTTGTGTAGCCGAATGTGCATAAGATATTTTTATATATTTTCATAGTAATACTGTGATCCGTGGGAAACAGATGGCATTGTCCTATATCTGACAAGCATCTATGTAATTCGATTGTTTCGACGTTAAAGTCGAACAATATCAGTATTTTGCATCAGGTTAATCTGTTAACGTCTGAACGTTGTAAATCTAGGAGTATATTTATGATACGTATCGTTTCTCCTTGCGATGGATTTTGCCAGGTTGAGCACGATCGTATGTGTGCAGTTTCGCGACCCGTTTACGTTTTTCCACGATTCAGGTATGTGGTTTTTTAACGGTCAGTGTTGTGTAACTACATTTGGTATTTTATTAACCGTTCGACGATGCGTCTACGAACATGATCGCCTTGTCCTATATACATAGACGGTTAACCGTGTTTCGCTGGAATTCGCGATTCATAATTGTTCAAACACCAACGGTTTGTTATAAAGTTCGCGGTGGTGGGCGCGAGAAAATTTGTCGAAATACGATACTTTAGCGCACAGAAAAAATATATTATCGCTTGTCGTCGGTGTGTATTCGCTACGTGCAAGACATTGTTTGCCGTACTTAAAACACGTCATCGCAATGGCGTTGCTAGGATTCTAGACGGGGAGGGGGTGGCAAAATCAATATTATTTAAAGACTATTGTTAAAAGATATACTTATATAAGGCTATTATTTAAACACATACTAAAATATTTTTTTTTTATTTTGCTAGTAATTGTTTAATCTTAAATATTTTAATTTCATAACGTTTATTTTAACAGTTTAATATCAAGCAAATTAATAAGAATTATGAGCACTTACTAAAAGCACACTTTTCAAACGCATAAATTAAACTATATAAAAAAATATATATATACGTTGATATGGTTATTAAGAGAAGATGCCCTTCACCCACCGGTTGATACGTCACTGAAAACAGTTTTTAGTTATTGATTAAAAACCTGCTATCCGTTTAGCGTTATTTAAGATTAAAAACAAACAAACCATTTAAAATGAATGCTAATTGTAGGCAAACATGCGACAGTTACGAACCGATTGATAACCTAAACTGATAATCTTCACTGCAATGAATTATATGATGGATTTTCGAAGAATCATGTTGTGTTAAATACGCTAATAATATCGAAGACGATTGGTTTTATACAAATATTTTTCTTATTCCGTTGCAAAAGCAAAATACGCGAACAATCGAAATAGACAATTTTAAGAGTATAGAAAACCCGATCGGAATAATTTTAACGTGATAGAAACCGTTAGGTCCCGAGGTTCTCTCGAGGTTTTCGAAACGTCGACCGATTGCTTTCGGTTCCGGTCGTTGACGGGAAAACAGCAAATCACAGTCGGACACGTTCCGGTTTTCGATAATGAGTTTGTTTTTGTCGTCATTAACGTTATCATAAAATCGTATACACGTAGAATTACGGACCGTTCGATCAGGCAATACAATGTGCCGTACGAAAAAGTTTTGCGTTGTAACATAACAATTTGTCAAAATAGGATATGTTTGCACACTTATTTATAATGTCTAGCAACAAAATACTTTTTTTCTTATTAACGGTGAGTAAATATATTATATTTACGTAGACAAGGGAGCATATGATATTTTTTAAAATAATTTATAAAATTTGTATGATCCAATGGGATACATAAAATATATTGTCATATAAGTGACAAGCATCTATTTAAGTGGATTGTTTCGAGTTGAAACATTTGGCAATATCAATATTTTGCATTGGTAAATTTGTTATCAACTTCTCATAATTAGGAAACGAATTGAGTTGATCTACGAAATATATCTTATATCCGCGCGATAGACTTCGCCGGGTATAGTATGATCGAATGTGAACAGTTTCGCACTCCGTTTACGTTTGTTCATAAGTCAGGTATGTGGTGTATTTACGGTCGGTTTTAATTTACTATACTTGGAATTTTGGTAATTGTCCGACGACACGTCTAACCTATTGATGTACTAGAAATTATGGTAAGTTTAATCGATAACCGATTAATCGATAATCTAACCTAACCGGTTGTGTTATCGTTTAAGTCGTCTAGACTATTATCATTTCCATTTGTTCGTGAGCCCAAAGACGTTTACGTTGTTAGTAAATACATATATTGTGCGAAAATAAAATGCTTCAGTAGATTACACGGCGCTTCGGATAGACAATTTTGAAACAATAACGTAGCGTGCAACTTGATGTTTCTCCACCATCGTTGGTTGTGACTAGGGATGGCAATTTAAATTTTTTGTGTGTAAAAGATACTTATCGTAGATCTACTAATCGAGTTACAACGTTGAAACGTTGTTAACAAATTTACCTGTACAAAAATGATGATATTGAAAAACTAACATGAGTCAAGGGGTGAGAATTCGAGAACCGTCTTGCCTGTTCAATAAGAAATAATAACAATAATATCATGCAAGTATAAAATAAGTTTATTACCTTTTTTGTCGTCTCGAAGATTTGCCTGTTACGGATTTCAAATCTTGCGGACAATTTTTTTATTAATTAAGGTAATAACTTGTAAATCAAACAGAATATGAAAATGAAAGGTTGGGACGCGGCCTTTGACTTGATGCAAAGTCAGCGCCAAGAAATACAAACAAGACAAAAAACGATGATTTCCACGTTGTAAGAAATTAGAGTCGCCTAATTTCGGAAAACCGATCTGTTGAGTCGTTCTTGGTAAGTGTGCGTATATTCTCAGGTAGACAGACGATCTGTGTCAGGTGGACACATACGATCTGTCTCAGGTGGACACAGACGAACTGTGTCAGGTTGACACAGACGAACTGGTGCTGCTCTGAAAGCTGGAGGGTGTATTTATCGATATATTTTGAAGGACATATACTAAGATTTCAGTTCACATGGTTATCGCTTATTTATCTTTCTATTTTCTGCGAATTTTGTGCAGTCTAAAATTTGTTCGTAGTGTCACATATCTGCGACCTTTGTGTTCACCTGATTAAATATGTGTGATTCATTTCGTTTTTTCTTCTTTTCTCTTCTTCTTTTTTTATATATTTACTATTTCTGTTATCGAGTATAATATTCTTTTGTTTTTTAAATTAATTGTTTTATATTAAAAATAATATTGAAGTATGATAGCAAATTCTTCTTATGGGACTGAAATGTTTTATGTGTATTATACAAATATGTAAAATACGCATTAAATTATATGTGTTTATAAAATTAATATTATTGTTATTCCTATAGGGGATTTATGATCGGTGTTCCGAGAAAATTGAGCTCTAATATATTTATTTAAATATAAACTAAAAAAAGTGTTCATAATAAAAACTAATATAGAAGTAGTTATTAAATATTACAAATTCAATTCCAAATAATTTTTGTTATGATATGAACGTATGTTATTACATGCATTTGTGAAAGTATAATCTATAAAAGTTTATTTTCTATTACATGGTCTCAGTTATGATATGAGTGCATATCATTACAGATATAAGAGCACATAAATAACGCATTTCGAAATATTTGGACTTATCAACCTCCACGAGCTGTACAACAACCAGGCAGGGATGCGACAATGCCAATTCGCCATTTCTGGCAAAACACTAGTACCCGTCGACGTGTAGTAAAGACAGTCAAGTCCGATTCGTACGATCGTTAATTTTTATTAAAAACTTACAAACGCAAGACAAACACACGTCGACGAAAAGTCACCAGATTTTTTTTTTATGCATGCTACGATATCGTTATTCGGAAAATTTGCACGCGTCCACCGCATCGGGCTGTACAACAACTAAGCAGGGATGCGACAAAACGGTCTTTAGTTTACCTAAAAAAACATGTTCGCGACAAACAAATTTTGACGAATTTCGACAAGATATATATATATTTATATATTATTTTCTTTTTTACGCCCGTAAGATTTCGTATTTCGACACATTTTACTCACGTTCGCCGATGCCTGCAGCACAACAACCCAGCTTTGGTGTGACTACGCAAAATCATCAAATGCGGCGAAACACTAATAATTATGGATGTGTATATGACATATTAGAATATATTTGAATAAAATATTATATGAATAAAAAACACATTGGACCTGCTACGCTACGAGGAGCCAAATGAACGCTCATAAACGGGTCGTCAGATAATTACTAAAATATACGCAGACATATCAAGAACGACTCAACAGATCGGTTTTCCTGAATTAGGTAACTCTAATTTCTTACAACGTGGAAATCACCTTTTGAGTTGTTCTTTATTTCTTAGCGCTGACTTTGCATCAATTCAAAGACGGCGTCCCAACCTTTCATTTTCATATTCTGTTTGATTTACAAGTTATTACGTTAATTAATAAAAAAATTGTCCACAAGAGTTGAAATCCGTAACAGGCAAATCTTCAATACGATAAAAAAGGTAATAAACTTATTTTATAATTGCATGATATTTTTGTTATTATTTCTTATTGAACAGGCAAGACGGTTCTCGAATTCACACACCTTGACTCGTGTTAGTTCAAATAATTTCATACTCCCAATTATTTTTTCTTTAATCATTTAATCTTTTAATTCTTTTTTTATACTTTTTTGTATTACTTTATATATAATGACAAGAAACAATATATAGATTTTTTTTAACATTGTGTTAAATATTAAGTATTATGTAAATTGATAATTTTGACATGCATGTATGTGATTTTATTGTTTCGAGTAAAAACTATTGAAAGCATCGACATGTTTCAATGAGGAACTTTGCAAAGAACTTCATAACGATGTTCCTCGTGAAGAAGATCTACAAAACATATGGGTTCTACGCGCTATAGTTTTCGTCAAAAAGAATACGATATGATGTGAGCAGTTTCATTTCTTTACGATTGTTCACGAATCAAGTGTTATTTGGTTTCTTTTTTACAGTCGGTGTTAATTTACTAAATTTGATACTAAGGTTTTTGCCTGACAACGCGTCTAAGAGCGAGTTCGATTTACCATTTGTACCGTCCCAGGATCGATGTAATTTTGTTATATTTTATATAATAGTATGTGAACACTTACATCGATTTTCTATTTCATAATATGTACTGATAATTTTAGCATTCTCTGAGCACGTCGTCAGTTATTCTAGTTTCGTCGGAATTCGTGAAGCAGAGTTGTCGCACAATAGTCGGTTCTGTACAGTTCGCCGTGGTGGTCGCTGCAAAATTTGTTTGAAGACGATATCTACGCGCACTTTCACATCAAGTCAAGCATCAAAATATTGTATTTTTTTTTATTTTTATTTTTAGCATATGCAATTATTGTACTTATGTAATCGAAGGTGCATGTGATATTTTCATATATTTTTATAATAATTGTATGATCCGTGGGATACAGATGGTATTGTCCTATATCTGACAAGCATCTATGTAATTTGATTGTCTTTAGTTAAACATTTTTCAATATCATCATTTTTGTACAGGTAAATTCGTTAACAACGTCTCAACGTTGAAACTCGATTAGTAGATCTACGATAAGTATCTAATCTCCTCGCGATGGACTTCACCGGGTAGACTACGCTCGGATTTGAGCAATATTTACAACACGTAACGATTATTCACAAGTCAGGTAAGTGGTTTAATTTACGGTTGATAAAGTTTTACCACACTCGGTATCTTGATAATCGTCAGGCGACGTGCCTACGAGCGTGATCGCCTTTCGCTATATACGTCAACGATTACTTGTGTTACGGCGGAATTCTCGATTCATATTTGTTCTACCACCACCGTGTCGTTGTTTTTTTTGCCGCGCTAAATAAATGTCACAATGGCGTATCCAGGATATAGAAAGGGGGAGAATAAATTTAAAATCAATAAAATGTTACCATAACACACACACACCCACACCTAACGATTACTTGTGTTTCGGCGGAATTCTCGATTCAAATTTGTCCCACCACCACCGTATCGTTGTACAGTTTGTGGTGGTGGACGCGAGAATCGTTGAAAAACGATATTTTAACGCACTTAAATGAATAAATATTAGCGCTTGTCCACTACGTGTGTTCGCCGCGCGCAAATTTTTTTTGCCGCGCTAATTAAATGTCACAATAACGTATCCAGGATATTTAAAGGGGGAGTATAAATTTAAAATCAATAAAATGTTACCATAACACACACACACACACACACACACACACACACACACACACACATTCTATATAAGACTATTAAGAAGAATAGATAACGCTACGAGTCCGCCTTAAGTGAGACATTTTATGTCTTATGTGTGAAATTTTTTTTTTCAAATTTAAATTTTTTCAAAACCTAAACAATGGTTTCTGTGGAAACAAACCATAAGGGTGATTTAGGTTTTTTTTCTTTAACGCTTTTTCGTGACAGTCCCCAGTAGGTATCTTAATTTAGGTAACGCTTTTCGTGGACACTTTTTGGTGTACACTTTTTTGTGATGGTTTATTATTTTAATGTGTCAAAGTAAAGACATAAAATTTCAAAAGATGAGCAACAATTTACACTTATATATTTTTTTTTTATATCGATAGGTTAGGATAAAATATTTAAATTTGAAAACATTCGTTTTGACCAATTGCTATTAACCAAATCGATAAGAATTAAAAGCATTAATCCGTAGCATATTTTTCATTTGAATAAAATAAACTACAATATCACGTTTATATGAACAATGTGGTGGAGGTCATGTCTCCATGGACACGCCATTGATATCTGTATTTATTTTTCGTTTGAAAACCTGCAAACCGTTAAATTTATTGCACGATAAAAACAAATAAACCGTTTAAAATTATAGACAATCGTAGGAAATCACTCAACAGTTACGAGTCTACTATTAGCCTAAATATTTAATTGAAAATATGAATTCTGATGAGTAATAAATGATGAACTTTCAATGTTGTGCAAAATGATCATGTTGTGTAAAATTCGCGATCATTCGAATTATACATTTTTAAAAATGCAAAAAAATCGATCGGAATACTTTCGGCGCGACTAAATCTGTTAGGTTCTAAGTTTCCCACGTGGTTTTCTGTTCGTTGACCGATTGCTTTCGATTTCGATGGTTGACGGAAATTCAGTAGATCGTAGTCGGTTTTAGAAAATGAGTTTTTTTTGCCGTCTTGACCGTTATACTAACATAACATAGACGTAGAAATACGGACGTTCGTTCGGGCAACATCGTGTTGTACGAAATCGTATTACGTTTTAACATAACAATTGCTTTGTCGTCGTCTTTAGTCTGCTGTTAGTGGGATATGACCGGCGAATGTCGAAAACGATATTCGAATTCGACGATATTTAAATGAGTCGAAAATGTATTTATACCGTTCTTTTTTGGTTTTCATTTAATATCGTATTGCCGAAAAATCAGCCCTTTGGTAAATATCCAAAACCAGGTACGCGAACGATCAACTGCGCAACGGGTTATGTACCAAGCTAGCGGAATTTCCGGGTACTAGTTATATATAACTTTGTAACTAGTCATTTTCCGGCTTCCGCGAGATCAACAACAGCGGTTTACTATTCGAGAAAAAACGTACAGCCTTCCTTTATTTTTCTTCGAGAACTACGAATGATATCTCCATGGCGTACACGTCAATTCCATAAGTATACCGATTTGTTTGGATTCTTAACACTTTCGGTAAAATCACGTTTTAGAATGGTTTGAACTCAAAAATTCCATTGTGTGAGCGTCCAATTCCGAAAACGTTATTAAAAATCAGTGTGTTCAAGAATACGGGCTAAACTGCATTCGTTCCGAAAAAAAGACGAAAGTGCATAAGTTATTCAAATATATTTATGTAATAATTCTATGATCTGTGGGATACAAAAGTATAGTCATATGTCTGACAAGCATCTATGTAGAATTTTCAGAAATGGAACAGTTGGCAATATCAGCATTTCGCATCGGTAAATTTGTTAAAAATTCTCAAAATTGTACTTCTTGTAGTAGATCTATTAAAATTATCGTTTCCAAGCACGATGGACTTCGCCGGGTAGAATACGATCGGATGTGAACAGTTTACGTAGCAGCTCCGTTTACGTTTGTTAACAAGTCAGGTATGTAGATTTTTTACGGTCCGTATTAATTTAATACACCCGGTATTTTAGTAATTGTCCGACGACGAGTCTACGAGCGTATACAGTTTGCCCATCGTACCGTTCCAAATTTTATGTACTTGTTATGCATACAGAATTCTAAACTATAAATCCTAGTATTTCCTGTGGACATCGACGGTTACTCATGTTTCGGGGGATTTGGCGATTCTGCGTTGTCATACCACCGTTGGGTTGTTGTACACCTGGCGGCGGTGGACGCGAGAAAATTTGTCGAAGTAGAAAATTTTACGCGTTAAAATAAAAATCTTGTCGATTGTCGTCGACGTGTTCTTGCCGCGAACATGTACTCTTATGAAAACGGACGACTGTTTGAATCGGACTTTTAGTCGTTAATGCACGTCGACGTCTACTAGTTTTTCGACGGAGTTTGCGATTCAGCGTATTTGAATCCCCGCCTAGTAGTTGTACAGCTGACGGCGATGAACGCATGGAAATATGTCGAAATACAAAATTGTAGCGTTACTTATATTTAATGTCAATCAATAACATCTGGTTTTTTTTTTTTAATGGCGATTAAAATTGTTGTTTATACGTAAACGGAATTGAGGGATAGGGTCAGTTCTGCATACTTTTGATACGAGAAAAATTTGATAACCGATTTTTGCGGATGTAGAAATACCAACATATATAATTAAAATCCAACGTTCCAAATGTTCATTAATAAATTTATTAACCTTTAATTTGTGGAAAATAACAATAAATGTTTAACTTTTTCTACAATTAGAACTATAAAATAATGATTATTATAAATGGTAATATTACATAGACAATACAATATTACAATATTAACCAAATAGAAATTCACTTTGAACAAAATTTTAAATCATAAAAAATATAAAAACTTATATTACACGAACATATGAAACACTATAGGTATAATAAAACATTTTATTACCGTATCACTGTAATGACCGTAAAAAACCGTTACACATCAAATACTCAAATACATTAATAACATACATTATTTCACATATTTACTGCAGAGTTGTTCATTTATCAGCACTAAATTTATATTTGTATAATTTTATAATTTTGTGTGGTGGTATGTAACCTCAAAAAAAAATTGAAATTATTTCTTTTATCAAAAGTATGGAGAACTGACCCTATCCCGAAATCGCGTATGATTTTTTTATAATAATTCTATGATCTGTGGGAAATTATATAATAATACTATGACCTATGGGATACAAAAAGTATTGCCATATGTCTGACGAGCATCTATGCAGAATGTTTCGAGTTGAAACATTTAACAATATCAGTATTTTGCATCGAAAAATTTATTACGTTTTTCTAAACTTAGTAACTTTTATAGTAGATGTACGAATGGAATCGTTTCTCCACTCAATGAATTTCGTGAGATAGACAGCGATCGGATATGAGCAGATTGGCGACCCATTTTCGTTAATTCACCAGTCAGGTATGTGGTATTCTTTACGGTCCATGATCATTTTGTAGAAAAACAAAAAAAATATAAAAAGGGGAATAAAAGATTAAATAGTGAAAAGAAATAACAATAATATCATGCAAGTATAAAATAAATTTATTACCTTTTTTGTCGTCTCGAAGATTTGCCTGTCACGGATTTCAACTCTTGCAGACAATTTTTTTTTTTATTGATTAAGGTAATAACTTTGTAAATCAAACAGAATAAGAAATGAAAGGTTGGGACGCCGCCTTTGACTTGATGCAAAGTCAGCGCCAAGAAATAAAGAACACCTCAATAGGTGATTTAAACGTTGAAAGAAATTAGAGTCACCTAATTTCGGATAACCGATCTGTTGAGTCGTTCTTGATAGGTATGCGTATACTCTCAGGTAGACAGAGACGGTCTGTCTGTCAGGAGGACTGTGACGATCTGAGTGATCTCAGAAAGCTGGAGGGTGTATTTATCGATATTTTTTGAAGGACATATACTATGAATTCTAATCCACAAGGTTATCGCTTATTTATTTTTCCATTTTCTGCGAATTTTGCGCAGTCTAAAATTTGTTCGTAATGTCACAAATCTGTGACCTTTGTGTTCACCTGATTAAATATGTGTAATTCATTTCGTTATTTCTTCTTTTCTCTTCTTCTTTTTTTTTATATATTTACTATTTCTGTTATCGAGTATTATATTCTTTTGTTTGTTAATTTAATTGTATTATATTAAAAATCATATTGAAGTCTGATAGAGAATTCTTCTTATGGGACTGAAATGTTTTATGTGTATTATACTAATGTATAAAATACGCATTAAATTATATGTGATTATAAAATTACTATTATTGTTAATCCTATAGGGGATTTATGATCGGTGTTCCGAGAAAATTGAGTTCTAATATATTTAATAAAATATAAACTAAAAAAAGTGTTCATAATATAAACCAATACAGAAATAGTTGTCAAATATTACAAATTCATTTCCAAATAATTTTTGTTATGATATGAGCGTATGTTATTACCTGTATTTGTTAAAGTATAATCTATTAAAGTTTATTTTTCATTACATGGTTTCAGTTATGATATGAGTGCATATCATTACAATTTACAAGACTAGACGCGTGCAAATTTGCCGAATAACGATATCATAGCATGCAAAAAAAAAAATATGGTGTCTTGCCGTCGACGTGTGTTTTCTTGCGTTTGTTAGTTTTTAATAAAAATTAACGATCGTACGAATCGGACTTGACTGTCTTTACTACACGTCGACGGGTACTAGTGTTTCGCCAAAAATGGCGAATCGGCATTGTCACATCCCTGCTTGGTTGTTGTACAGCCAAAAACGGTGGACGCTTGCAAATTTGCCGAATAACGATATCGTAGCATGCAAAAAAAAAATATGGTGTCTTGCCGTCGACGTGTGTTTTCTTGCCTTTGTTAGTTTTTAATAAAAATTAACGATCGTACGAATCGGACTTGACTGTCTTTACTACACGTCGACGGGTACTAGTGTTTCGCCAAAAATGGCGAATCGGCATTGTCGCATCCCTGCTTGGTTTTTGTACAGCCAAAAACGGTGGACGCTTGCAAATTTGCCGAATAACGATATCGTAGCATGCAAAAAAAAAAAATATGGTGTCTTGCCGTCGACGTGTGTTTTCTTGCCTTTGTTAGTTTTTAATAAAAATTAACGATCGTACGAATCGGACTTGACTGTCTTTACTACACGTCGACGGGTACTAGTGTTTCGCCAAAAATGGCGAATCGGCATTGTCGCATACCTGCCTGGTTGTTGTACAGCTCGTGGATGTTGATAAGTCCAAATATTTTGAAATGCGTTATTTATGTGCTCTTATATATGTAATGATATGCACTCATATCATAACTGAGACCATGTTATAGAAAATAAACTTTTATAGATTATACTTTAACAAATGCATCTAATATACGTTCATATCATAACAAAAATTATTTGGAAATGAATTTGCAATATTTAACAACTACTTCTGTATTAGTTTTTATTATGAACACTTAGTTTTGTTTATATTTTAATAAATATATTACAGCTCGATTTTCTCGGAACGCCGATCATAAATCCCCTATAGGAATAACAATAATAGTAATTTTATAAACACATATAATTTAATGCGTATTTTACATATTTGTGTAATACACATAAAACATTTCAGTTCCATAAGAAGATTTCGCTATCATACTTCAATATTATTTTTAATATAAAACAATTAATTTATGAAACAAAAGAATATTATACTCGATTACAGAAATAGTTAATATATATAAAAAAAAGAAGAAGAGAAAAAAAGAAAGAACGAAATGAATCACACATATTTAATCAGGTGAACACAAGTCGCAGATTTGTGACACTACGAACAAATTTAAGACTGCGCGAAATTCGCAGAAAATGGAAAAATAAATAAGCGATAACCTTGTGGGACCGAAATCTTAGTATATGTCCTTCAAATAATATTGATGAAAACACACTCCAGCTTTCAGAGGGCACTCAGATCGTCTCTGTCCACCTGACAGACAGACCGTCTCTGTCTACCTGAGAGTATACGCACACTTTCCAAGAACGACTCAACAGATCGGTTTTCCGAAATTACGCGACTCTAATTCCTTACAACGTGGAAATCATCGTTTTTTGAGTTGTTTTTATTTCTTGGCGCTGACTTTGCATCAGGTCAAAGGCGGCATCCCAACCTTTCATTTTCATATTCTGTTTGATTTAGAAGTTATTGCCTTAATTAATAAAAAATTTGTCCGCAAGAGTTGAAATCCGTGACAGGCAAATCTTCGAGACGACAAAAAAGGTAATAAACTTATTTTATACTTACATGATATTATTGCTTTTATTTCTTATTGAACAGGCAAGACGGTTCTCGAATTCACACCCCTTGACTCGTGTTAGTTCAAATCATTTCATACTCCCAATTATTTTTCCTTTCACCATTTAATCTTTTAATTCCTTTTTTATATTTTTTTGTATTACTACATATATAATGACAAGAAACAATATATAGATTTTTTTTAACATTGTGTTAAATATTTAGTATTATGTAAATTGATATGTTTGACAAGCATGTATGTGATTTTATTGTTTCGAGTAAAAACTATTGAAAGCATCGACATGTTTCAATGAGGAACTTTGCTAAGAACTTCACAACGATGTTCCTCGTGAAGAAGATCTACAAAACATATGGGTTCTACGCGCAATAGTTTTCGTCAAAAAGAATACGATAAGATGTGAGCAGTTTCATTTCTTTACGATTGTTCACGATACAGGTATTATTTGGTTTCTTTTTTACAGTCGGTGTTAATTTACTAAATTTGATATTAAGGTTTTTGCCTGACAACGCGTCTAAGAGCGAGTTTGGTGTACCATTTGTACCGTCCCAGGATCGATGTAATTTTGTTATATTTTATATAGTAGTTTGTGAACACTTACATCGAC
>CM032339.1:45884262-46059262 GCA_019022885.1 Schlechtendalia chinensis
CAATAAGTATCTCTACACTGAATTAATGTGACTTTTTTACGATCAGAACTAAACAAATATGATGCCATTGACTTTGTGCTTTGTAATATATTTAATCATAACTAATCGATCTTACGTTAACCCAGAAATTAAAAATATTTTACCTAATTTATGTACCCAGTCACGGTACTCTATTCAAATTCAGATATTATGGTTATTAATAGAAAAACAAAATTCTAATGGATCTAGCCTTGTGCCAAATGTTATTAAACCATCCTATACGCTATTTAATTAATAATGCCCAACCGGTTGTGTTTATGCATAAATGTTACCGAGATGATCGATGTTCTCAAAGTTTACGATATCTGCATTTCTCAAGTTCTAGAGAACTTTCGCAAGCATATAGTATTCGTCTGATGTGTCTGACATTTCCAACAACTCAGTATGCGTTCGCATAGTCAGGTCTCATAAGGTATGTGAGGTTTACAAATATTATTTCAAATGTATAACAATTTTTTAGAGCAATTCAATAAAACATATTTTACGGGTTTGTAATTTAATAGTACATTTTCACAGTTAAATTTGAAATAAAACGACTTTAATCGATTTATATCAATATAACATTCATTTATATTACATTTCTGCTGTGCTACACTATGTAATACTGTACAAAACAAATTAAAAATATATTCTATAAATATGTTTTAGGAAGTTGTAATAACAAGACAGCCCTGTATCGTGGATTTTTTAAAATAAGTGAGATAATTATATTTGATCATTTTTTTATAAATTTATTGTTATGAGTGCCCTTATTTATTCAAGTACAAATAAAATAAATATAAGTAACTACACGAGAAGATGGAAATGTACTTCAACTGTACGAAGTGTAAGAAAAAAGTTAAAAATTATTAAATTGAATTTATATAACTCTATGAAGGTTCTGAATGACGTAATGCCCTGTGTCTTTCTCAGGATTGCTTTTCTGGTGTTTATACCCAATGAAGTCTCCTGCCTTCTTGTTTATAGGATTTGTCTAGAATAGTCATTGAGACTGATGATAATTTTAAAAAATAATTTTGTGTTATAATTTACATTTACTGTTATATAACAACATATATTATTTAACACCACAATATTTATTGTTATATAACAACAATTTGAATATTAAATCAAGTTTTCATAACACCCTTGCCATTAAATGAAACACTCAAGTTTAATAGACCTAATATTTCATAGTATAAAAAATAAATTTTTTAATTACAAAAACTTAGTTTTTTCCTGAATGCTTAGTCTCAGCATGATTTGCCTCGTATAGTTTTATATTATTCCTTTTAGCTTAAATAATTATAAAAACAACTTCTTTTGGAGATATTGGGGAGAATTCGGGGTTTTTAAGAGGAATTTAAAGTATCTCATGCTCCACTTCGGCGTGGAGCCCCTGTACTTCTTCGGACTTTGTTTAAAAGAGCAGTGTGCCTGCAAGGATATCGCGATTATATCTACAATGTCAGAGTCTAAGTAAGAGTTATTTCTTTGTTTAAGGTATGGGAGTTAGGTACGCTTGTTTCGAAGTTTTTCGACTACATTCTAAATATAATTGGGGTGAGATTCGGCATCGCCGATACATTTAGTAAACTATTTATTTCGGAATTCGGAAATATGAGAAATAACGTTTTCTGGAGGGCATTGAGTTGAAACTTTAAATTAGGTGTTCTGCATGTTTGCAAGAGCCTGCGTAGTCAGTATTTGCCATTGTCGAGTTGCTGAAAGTCGTGGAGTAGTCTCAGTTTGTGTTGTGATGCATATGTTGTGATTGTAACGTTTTATATGGCGTTGTTCAAGCCTTTTGTCAGTACTTTGATCGTGTTTTCGAGGTTGTTCTGGGATTTGATCGGGTCACATTAAAAAGACGAGGATTCGAGATAATATTGAAGAAGAAACTAGTGTAGTCGATTCGGACTGTATTGATAGAGTTGTGGGCCGGGGATCTCGAGAAAAACAAGTTTGGGATATGAGGAGAGGTATTTTAAGACCAAAGGCATTTTGATAAAGAAACGTCTTTTGTAATGAAAATGTCGAGAATGTCTGGGTCGTGATAAGTATAATCAGAAAAATGTATAGCAGTAGATTTTGATAGAACTTTTTTTTGAAAGGACTTTGATATCAAGATTGTGTGAACTAAGGGTCCTCAGCAGGGAAATACCTGCTGGATTATTGTGTTTGCAACCCCATGACGTGTGTTTGGCCTTTAGGTCACCGGTCACTATGGTAGGGACGCTGGTGGCAAAAAGAATAGTGCTACAGCATAATTTTTTGTTTGTAGTAGAGATGAGTAAAGAGAAACAATTCAAATAGATGAGAGAGTGGTGTAAATCTTAATGCCTATGGCCTCACAGCTGATGTTGTCCGTAATAGCAGCGTGATGACGCAGATCTCTGTACACAAGAACCACCACTCTGAAGCCCACAGCGTCAAAACAGTCTTGTCTGTACGTTATGTAATTTTGATTCGGATTCGATTGCTCTCATGTAAGACAGATGGAGGTAGGTTGTATACTTTTGAGTTTTACTGGTTGAGTTGATTGTTGAGGTTTAGGTGTTGGACCCGTTTTTGTTTTGTTTTGTGCTAGTTTCGCTTCGATCGGGGTGTTTGGGGCTAGTTTTTTTGATTCTTTTAAGCAGCCGCGATAGGTGACACGGTGTTGCCCATTGCAGTTTGCGTAGAAGAAGTGGCTATTCTTTTTATCGTTATTGAGACAAGCAGAGGGAGCCTGATTATAACACACGTACGCACATACGAAAAGATCTCGGCAGTAGTTTGCCATATGAAAACGTTTTAGGCAGCACCGGGACTGCGGGATATCGTTAGATTTTCGTTTGACCTCGACTTTGACACTCAAGCCGCCGATCGAGCTGATATCAACGAGCTAAATTCACTTATCTATTAGAACATTATATTATTATATTATTATATAAGTAATAAAGTATAATAATATTTATGTTTTTAGAACTTACCAAACATAAGCCCAATACACATGAGGCCATGTCCCATCCTCCACTTCATTGATAAGATAGGGCAGTTGTTCTACCTAAGTATAGGGTTTGACGCTACTGGTCCCATTCCTAAAAAAAAAAGCATACGAGTCGGGTGAAAGATAAAAATACGAAAACAACCTAACCTAACAAAAGACAAAAACAAAAACCTGACCTTACACGTGACACACGGTGATATTCGGACGAAATTTTACAAACGAACCATGGACGAGTACTCGAAATACGCGCGCATGAGACAGCGGCAATAACAGAGGCGATCGAAACGCACGCAGTGGATGGACGGGCAAACAAACCAAATACAAACGGAAGATAGACGAACAATCGAACGAAGCCAGTGGGCGCGCAGTTAGAAAAAATACACGTGGCAAACGGTGAAGTTTGAACTACAATGAGAGAGAACACGCTGTGTGAAATTAAAAACTACGTAATAAAAAGACGTGAACGTATAAATCACACAAAAATGCCTAACAACTGGGCACGAGGCGGCTGTGATAACAAGTGTGAATAGATCACGGAGGATGGATGAACGAGCAAACAAACGAGCGAACGGAAGACTGGTGGCCAGTACGGCGCGCTAATTAAAAGTAATTTTTTTTCGCAACCCAAATATTACCCCCATATATACCTGGATGTGGGGCGTTGCTCCACTCTTTTTACTTTGCGCGCCATACTGGCCGCAAGTTCTACATTCACTCGTCCAACACACATTAACTCGTCTGACCATCCGACCATCCAGTGCGTCCACTGTTGATCCGTCGCACACTCGCCGTAGTGTCACTTATCTTCTTCTCAAAAAATTGTTCTTTTTAGGATAAACCCCACTTCAGGTTCTCATTTTCGCGATTCAGATTAGCCGCATTGCCGCAACGTAAAACCCTCTCCTGCCATTTCGTGTGTGTTCATGCCGTCGGCACGTGTGACTACAGTGATTCACCTGCCGCCCTCGATTTGATACAGAGTGCCTTGCCAATAAAACTCTGGTGCATACCTCAATATACCTCTCCGTCACTCAAAGTCCAGTAAAAGCGTCTTATAGTGATGTGATTCACCAATCACCAGCTCCGACATACTACTTTCGTAATGTTCAAGCTGGAAAACCTCATCAGGCCAAAACTCACCAAAGAAAAATTCTGCAAAAACGAAATCTTTTCTCCGATTAACTAGGTAAGTAACAACTTCTGATACTTCTCCTACTACTTAAACTGAAACCCTCCCCGACTTGTTTGCACGATCATCCCGTTCTCCTTCACTGAACCTTCAGGAATTTCGCCAAATCCGTTAGTTCATAATCTTCTGACAAAATTCCTCTTATTTTTCTCCCTGGCACAGCATGGAGGTAATTAGCATCCAAACTTTTAACGACATTAATGCCTGGATTATTCCATGTTACTTGACATGAATTCACCACTTTAAAAATCTCCTCCATCGATTCCAAAATTTTTCGTATCCTTCAAAGATTCTTCCACAAACCCGAAACAGAATTCTTCGAGAAGACCGTCCTCTTAAAATAATTATTAAAAGCCAAGTAAACTAAGAACTCAAAGATAAGGGTTATAAAGTTAAGCATGTCCGTCAGAAAACTTTTTTAAGGTACTTCCAATACATATGACCATCCTCACATCAAGCCCTACCAAAAAATTGATTTCTAGCAAACACTCAACGTTTTCCATATCCTATCAAAGTTGAAAGTTATAGAACGAATTTTGAATCCAAATGTTTCTCCTGCTAGAGATTTGGCCACTCCAGACTCTACTATGGTTACTCGCTTCACTGTGTAAAGTGCACTGGTTCTCATTTTGCAAAAGACTGCGTTCAAATCGCATAAATTCCACCCAAAATGTATTAGCTACGAGGGAGCAAACGTGTCTAACTACTCTAAATGTCCAGCATTTTTCCAAGAAATTTACATCAGATGCATCAATACAAAGAATAAAATAAAAGGAGAGAATTTGGCTATTTATAAAATTCAATGTAAAAATTGCAATAAATGATATGTATGCCAAACAAAGAGGAATATAAATATAAGATTTATGAAACATTTAAGAAACATTAAAAATTAAGAAGACGAAAAATCCTGTCACCGAACATTTATTGAATATTAACTATAATATTAAATCAGTAAAACTTTAAAACAAATTAATTTTTATAAGGAATAAAACATAAGAGGAGCAATAGAAATATCAAAAAAAAATAATAATTTGTTAAAAAAGGACTTAAGTCCATTACAATATTTATTATTAAAATTAATTATTTTTTTTCAAATATATTTAAATTAAATGAATAACTAACATAATTGTTCGCATACTTGATAGAATTGTCAATAAGTTGTCTGACTATCTAAAAATAAGAATAAAACTAGTATTTTCCGTGAAGTCATGTATAAAAATATTTACCTTAGCTATTAGTAAAAACTAGGTGTACCTAGTAAAATCGCGTTCTTACAAACACCCTTAATTGTAACTAATATATACTAGTAAATTTTGGTTTTAACGAATTTCGGGTATTTATTGTAACATATATTGAAAAAATCTCTCAAAAGAAAAACTATTTATTTTATGAACATTTAATATTATGTCAATGCATCTTTTAGTTATCCTATACCAAACTGGAAACTTTACACATATTTACAATAATAATTTTATTTTTCATTTTGAAATCGAAGATCATAATTATAATAAAATGAAGGGTACGTTATGATTTATTTAATATTTTGATATTATAAAATATGATAAATATCAATTAAGATTTTGAATAACATAACTATTTAACTCCACTAATTTTAAATTCAGGTTTATATCAAATTATTTTTTTGAATGTTATATAATTTCTTAAATTAACCAAATAATTAAAAACAAACTGACCATTAAATTTAACACAAATTTGAACATTACAGTGGTATAATAAATGTTTGATTTCAAATAAATATTAATAATAATACATTTATACTAATTTTAAATTAGTAATTAAAAAATAAGTGATTAGTTTTTAATAACAATTTTTAAAATTTAATTGTTTTATCAATTTTTTTCATTAAACGTCAAGTCAAGTATTTGCAAACAACTTAAATTTTTTATTTTTATTGTAAATATGTAACAAACAAATGTAATTAACAATAATTGTATGTGCTACTTTCAATTAATTTTTACGAAAAATAAAATGGAAAATAATGGATAAAATAAAAGTATTCGCACAACTCATATCTCTGTAAACTACTACTGATAAACATTTTAATAATTACACGAACAAAATATTTTGATATATTTATGTTTATAGAAGTAGTTAATGATTACTACATCTACATGCATGATGCAATTGCACAGTTTATTGGTAGGTAACATTATTTAACACGAATATTGAATATAGGATAATTATGTATTATAGAATTTTAATGCTGAATTTTAATTTTAATACGTAACACAAAAATAATATTATACAAATTGTATCGTGTTGTAATTAGCTTAAGATAAACCTCTAATAACCTTCACAAACATTCAAATTTATTCCTGATATTTTTTAACCTAACCCTATTTTACAAATAAGTAACTTTTTCATAGCAAAATAATATACATCTTAAAATAATTTTAAGTTACAAAGATATATTTGAAAAAATTCCAATATAGTTTATTATCAAAATTCTTATTTAATATATCTAGTTAATGACCAACTTAGTCGATGATTGCTTATAGATATATGACTTAAGTAATGTATATTTTTCATTATGTTTTTTTTTTAGATGAGACAGATGCAATAGGACCAATGGAGTTTTGTAATAAAACAGGCTTATGGAATGGCTCCACTAACTTTTACACCGATTTCTACCAAACAAGTATTTATTAATACTATAAATAATATTCGAACATAATACATTTTTTGTTTATATTGTTGTATAAAAGTTAACGTTATTATAAGCAGAGTATTAACCTATTCATTCATCCAAATATCTAAACATACAGTTAAAAATAATTGAAACATATTGTCTCATATAATTTACTTTATTAAGTTAGTACAATAACTTGTTTTATTCCATTTATTTATTTTTGTTATTATTATTACTCCATATTATATTATATATTATAATATATATAATATAATATATATATATTATAAATGCATACATTACTATATATATATATATATTTTTTTTTTTAATAATTGAGACTATACTGAGTAGATATTTATTTTTTGTCACGCTCTATGGAAAGCATTGTCAACATATAGCTCAAAGAACAGTGTTACACTAGATAAAATACTTTCACCGATATTTTCTTAATATGAATACATATGATTAGTCGCATAAAAATGATATAATGGGTGGGTCGAAAAAAACGATTTTTTTATTTTAGCAATGCAATAGTGCGAGAAAGTTGCAGTTTGGAATCCTAAATAAGGGAAAAATAATTAATAAATTCTAAGTGTTTATCTTCAGTTCGCGCATCTAGCTTAAAGTTTGAAAAAATAGCTAAAAACTAAAATGTTTAAGTTACTTCAGAAAAATTATATTTTTAATATTTTTTAAATTTAATGATTCATTAAATAACAGTATATAACTTAAAATAACTAAAATAATTATTTTTTAAGTATCCTTAAAAAGTTTTGGGCATGGTTTAAAATTTTTTTTTTTGCAATCGAATGACGGCATTGCTAATCTTGAGAGCAAAATTGTTCTTATAAAACCATCTCTGTTTGTTTTTCCGCATACTTTTGTAGAAGACTCCATTACCAGCTTTACGATTCTTTCTACACTTTGAGTGTGACATGGAAAGATAATAAACTCGAACTCTGGTATAATTTTCGTATTTAGAAGCTCTTTAAAGCTCTCTGTAGAAATATTTTCCATCACTAGAGGAGATGAGAGTTTGCTATTTTCCCAATCAATGAGTGCAGTTTAGTCTGAAGCTTCAAAGTTAATATTTAGTGGTAGAAAAATTCCACACTGATTTTCCTTTAGGCTTTTGCTGTCTAGCTTTTAGTGTTCTCTGAAAAGCTAGTTCCCTTACATGGATTCTATTATCTACTGCCATTGCTAGTAACATATTTTCATGGTGACAAAAAAAAGCATTCCTTTGAATTACAGTATCAATTATTTGTCATAAATTGTCAGGAAGCTGTCGTGTCGTCTGAATAACTTTGTGTATATGAAGTGGTCCATACTTCACCGAGTAATTTCTCTTAATGTTAAACCATACTGGAGCGTAAGTCTTCATAATGTAGCTGGCCAGTAAGGTATTAATAACCTATTCGCACATGTCAACCACCTAGAATGATTTAGAAGACCTGGATCTTTCATAGCGAGGTTAGGCGCACACTCTCCTGTCTTTATAGCTTTGTAAATATCAAGTAAGTACTGTTGGTCCTGGCTCAGATCGGTTTTTGTTACATTAATATCTTCACCATCAATTGTTTCAAAATTAGCAACTGGGAGCTTTTCACAGTAAGCCAACTGCTTGCCAATTTTCCCGGAGAAACTTGATGGTCCTGTTTTCTCACCATCTAAATTTTGAAATAAATGTCTATATGGATGTTTATTAAAATGCAGTAAGCATATAAACCATTGCATAGGACGGCTCACTATGTTCTCAATATTACGGATAACGCCGTTTTTCCATCCAGTGTTTGTCACTGTCCCATCACAACCAATTGCAACAAGGTTTTCAAAGTCGGAATTTTTACTTTCTAAGTAGTACAAAATGCTCTTAGCTATTTCGCTTCTAGTTCCATTTTTTGGCGACAAATGTCCCATGAACTGTCCACCAGGCTCATGAACCAAACTAATATGTTCTTCTTTCTTTAATTATCGATACATTTTGTTTCCATTTTTTCTTGATATATTGTGTTGTCTTTTCGCCTATCAAAATACACTCCCAATATCTTTGTACTTGCAATTTTTGTTTGTAAATTGTCACGAATTTTACTTTTTTCTCTTTTGATCTTGCTCTTGTCTATCACTAATGAATGATCTTCTTCATTTACCATGCCAAGATCTTGTAAAACACAGGAGGCAACAGCTGCTGTGGCTCTATCTGATAATCCATATCTATCACTTATTAAGGCAGTAGCAGAAAGTTTAATGTGCAAATGTGATGCTGACTGTAAATTGGTACAATTTTTTTCACTGTTCTTGATTCGTTTTTCTTGAACAATATTTATTGGAATATTACTGGCGTTCACATATGGTAAAATAATCTGATTCTTCTCTTGTATTTGTTTCCTTTGGTTTCTTTTCCTTGCTCTTTTAGTTTCGGTCACATCCAAACTACCTAAACATTTCAACCGGCTAGTTCGCTGGTCGTACATGAACTCGCTCTCAATTTTGGGGATCTTTCTTTTTTTTTCACAGGTAAATTCCATAACTACCTTACAATCACAAGAGATAGGGTTTTTTCTACATATGCATGTAAATTTCATTACATATTTGCAAAATGTTACATCAAAAAGTTTATCTTTTGCTTCACTAACAAAGTTTTCGAGCTTTTTCCTATAATTTATTTTATCTTTATCGCGATTAAACGATTTTCTTAAATTGTAATAATTATCATGGTAATCCTTAATCATTTTTACAATACGTTCATGACTCACTGTAGGTATAGAAGCTTTGTAGTAAACTTCCTCTATCTGAATAGCAACATAATGAGAAATCATGGAAAAAGCAACATTTTTTTGCAAATTTTGATGTTTCTTCGAAACAAGCTAATAATACAGCTTCGTATGTAGGTAAAATATTTTTACTTAACATTTTTGGAGCACCAAAAATAGAACAAACACTTAATCTTTTAGTATTTCTGTGAGTTTCCATTTTCGAGTAAAAACTATCAATGAATAAACACTTATAATAATTTCAAAAAATCAAACGTAATAAGACACTTTATACCACACCAGATTCACTGCCGAATAGAACGATACTTATTCGAATAAATAATAGCGGCAACTGATTACGTGATACACAATGCACGTGTGGCATGACTTTAAAACAAGTGATTAATTGTCTGCTTGTTGTGACATGATACAATATTCTCGCCAAAACAACGCGCAAGCGCCAACACGACGCACAGCTATATTGGCCAACTCTAATGCTCATGCATAAACAGAAAATACATTTATTTTGAGTATATACTTAGCAGTATACTATTATTTAATAACCGTAAAATGTTTAAAATATTAATTTTAAAATTTTTCCTGAAGTTGTCAAAAATGTTAGTTTTTGACCATTTTTTTAAACTTTAAGCCCAATGCGCGAACTAAAGATATAAACATAGAATTTTTAAATTATTTTTTCCTTATTTAGGATACCAAACTGTAACTTTTTCACACTATTGCTTTACCGAAATAAAAAAATCGTTTTTTTCGACCCACTTTAGTGTATATACAGATTACAGACAGGGCACTAACATTTAAATCGCACTGTGAAAAGGCAGAATGAAAATAAATCTAAAGAATAGATTATTACGTATGCTAAGTAGATCTGCATGGTGTTGAACTAACTGCATTAAAATTTTTTAACTTTGTTTTTTATATTTCAAGTTTCAGTAGAAACTTGGTATATATTATTACAGTTATGATACTGTACTTGTATATTAAGATGAAATGGTATTCAATAGTTTAGCAATTAAAATTCCGCGTTTGTCAAAAATGAACAAATATAGTATTGCGGTGTTCGTTATTAGCAACCTTGATTAGATTTGTATAGCTCAATTTATTCACTCACTTATAAGGGAAATTATAAAATTTTAAAATATGGTTATTTAGTGAAATCTGCCCGAAAAAATGATTTTATTGGCCGTTTTTTTCTGCTAATTGTTAGTTAGTAAATAATTTTAATTTTTCCGGAAACTTTGTCTTAGATGAAATTATAAGAATATAACAGTACAGAACGATATCTTGCAAGAACAAGGATTTTTTATACTTCATATAAAAAATATAACTTACATTGAGTATTATTATTAAAACGAAAAATTGATTTTCTTCCATTTTATATTGATTTATATGTTACCCATTTAAACAAAAAAAATGTTATTCTTTCGATTATAAAAATGGGTTTAATTTCTGTACTATCAGATACATATTGAAGTCCATTACATTTCACTAGAATCCGATGTATGCTTTATATTACATATGACATGTGCATCAGCTAATATTACAAACACAAACACTAAATTTACAAACTAGATTAATAATGACACTAATTAAATCGAAATATAGGAATAAATATTTGACATTAAGTTTGTCAAAAATATGTAACAAATAAATTAATAATTAATAAAATGTAATATGGTAATGAGCATTAAAAGCGAGTTATCAATTTTTTTGACATTTTATGTCTTTACTTTGGCATATTAAAATAAAAAACCGTCACGAAAAAGTGTCCACCAAAAAGTGTCCACGAAAAGCGTTACCTAAATTAAGATACCCACTGGGGACTGTCACGAAAAAGCGTTACAGTAAAAGAAACCTAATCTAAAAAGACATAAAATGTCTCACTTAACGCGGACTCGTATGCGGTAATCATTTTTTCCGAAAACTTTCTACAAGCCTGTCCGCCAAACGTCTCGTCGGGATAACGTTACACCGCGTACGCGCGCCGGAACCGGTCGTTCATCACTTCCATCCGGTGCGCGGTCGCGACGGTTTTTGGTGATTTCATCGCGTTTCCAAACGGACGTTTTTAGTCAAATTTTTTCATATGTTTTTATGTTATGGAGTTGCTCGGTGTTTTTTTCAAATTTTGTCCTGGGAAAACTAAATACTACATACCGGATAATTTGTTTTAATCTATTCTCATAAAGTGTAATCTGAATTATGCTTCATTTAAATAGAATGCAGTCACACCGTCCTTATTCTGAACTTATTATATTTAAAGTTACACATTGTGCTTACGAGAGGTCAAAATAAGGGACCGTTTTATGATTTTTTAATTAGGGAGAAATTCCAAATCCGCGAAGCGTTCCATTGGCTTGTCCATGTAACCCATACTAATTCATCTGTGAGTGTTTTGTTCCATATAGGACACCTTGATTTTTACATTATCAGTGGATGTTCGGTTATATCATTAAACAGAGGTTAACTCGTGTTGTGAAACATTTTGTCCAGTATATGTTTGTCAGATATCGCACTTTGTAATACTAAGAGTGCTACATTGACCAAGATTGATAACCATTCCACATGGATGAGTCTCACTATCCCTATCACGAACGAGTGACTTTTATGGAGAATCCTCAACCGAGGTACTTAATTGTATAGTGACGGGACCAAAAACCGCTCTGGTATATCTGGGTGTTTACCTGGGTAGACCGAGGCCATGCCCGACCTCCAACAACCCTCATGCATCCATAGTTGGCAGATAACAGAAAAATCCTAATCCTATTGACCACGAATATTCAAATAAGTGGTCGCCGACCATGGGTCTCCTGGCGGGTGACTTAGTGTACAGTCCCAGCCTGCCGTATGGATTGTCTACGGAGCAATCCACCTCCTGGCTGAAGAAAGGGATGGACTTGAATGTTAAATACCTCAGAGAGGTGTGTGGCCTTAGTTGATAAGTCTACGTGTGTCTCGATTAGGGACTTATTCCGGCCGAGGCGTATTCTTCCCCGGCTCTTGAGTAGTACCCCGTTGCTAATAGAAGGCCCGGGGTAAGTACCTGGCCATTTATGATCAGGACAAAAGTATTTTCTGATTGTCCCTATCATGATACGCATCACATGATTATGTTGGGTATCAACACTCGTGCAGTGAGCATTTCTGAACTAAACAGATGCGCAATATGCTATAGTCTAAATTAATTTCTATTGTTCATATTACATCGGCGCTTCAGCTACAGCTAATGCCCACTAGCTTAGTTGAAATCATAATCCTAGACTTGAATTCATTCTTTATCACTTCCAGATGCTGTTTAAAAGTCAGAGATCTATCTAACTTTACTCATTACTAGCTAGAATGCTTTTTATTAGTGATTCTAGTGTCTGCTATTTTAATATTTTGTTTTTTCGGGCTTCTCTTTTACTCAAGTTAAATGCCACTTACTAAAGTATTTTTCTAAAGTTTGAAAGATCTCTGTATTGAAAACTTATTCAAGTGCGGAAAAATTGTTAACTTGTGCCACTAATGCGATATTATTAGTGTAAATAAATGTCCTTGCAACTGTGTTCAAAATATCTGCTATGTACACAATGAACAAAAAAGGTGAGAGAACAGAACCTTGTCGTTCTTAATTATTGTTTTACATGTTACTCATATAAATAAAAATAAATTGTTATTATTTCGATTATAAAAATAAGTTTGATTCCCGTACCATCAGTTACACCTAACCTAACTTTGAAACTAATTAACATATCGCAAAAATCTGATGTTTGGTGTTGGCATCAGACAAGTTTTGGCACAGGTCTACTCATGTATTTAAGAATACTCCTTTACATTCAAAGTGATAAAAATATTAGAGAGAAGTTCAAAATATTCATTCAACAGAATTTTAATATTTTAATCGAATAAATTATTTGTTGCATGTATAATATAGGACACAGTTAATATTCTTATTTTTTGGAACATTTATGAAAATTTAACTGACATCTGTATGGCCATTATTTGTTGAAATAAAGTTATTGAGTTATCAAATAAAGAAAAAATGCACGTTATAATTATTTAACAATGCTTCAAGAAGAAAAAATTAATATGATAGTAAATTAAACAAAGCAAAAATTTTAAAAAATTAAAAAAATTCGTTTTTCATATTTCACAATCTTAGTTCATATTACAATAATTCGTTCATATTTAATAACATAAAAAGAAGAATTAATATATATATATATAATATAATTACTTATGTCGATTCAGTTGCAAATTACAGTTTAAACGAGCACAATGATTTTCACTCATAATCTCTATTTCTGGAATTCTGATTTATTAATTTTCATAGTTTATTAATTATTTTTTTACTTTCAGTTCCTGTTCAAGTTAGACGAAAACAATATTTTTATGAAGGTCTCAACTTAACGATGAGAAAAATATATATATGTGATATGCAATGACACTAATAATGTTAATGACTAATAATGTAATTTTTTCAATTTTATTTTAGAGTGTATAGGTAAGTTTATACTCGTAGATTATTATATATTTTTTTTAAATATAACTATACAATATATATTTAAATACACATAATTATCCAAAACAGTATTAATAAAAATGCATTGCGTATTTAACGTTTACAATATTATGGTTCATTTACAGTTGTGAATAAGATATATTTGAACAGATAACGGCAGATAACGTTGAATAATGATATATAATCTTTAACTTCCTTAATTGTAACAGTACACTGATATTTATACTCTTCCAAAAAATACTTCATCTAGGTCTGTCCTACTATTTATATTATTTTTTTAGTTTATATTATTTAGGCAATTAAACATTTTTTAAATCAATGTATATAATAGTATCAAGGTGTCATCAAAAATTCCAATATTTACTATTATATTATGATACATAACGATGTATCTCATTCCACCATAATATGTATGCATAAAGGCAAATAATAAATAAAGAAGAATTTTTTATTTTTTTTTTCAATCTTTAGATTGGTTAAATGACTGAAGGCTCTCTACTCGTCCCTATTCATTACAACTAGTTTCAGTTCCTTGTAATTGGTTTTTCTTATGTCTTCTATGATTTGTTTCAGAAATGGTGTTCTTGGTCTACCTCTTCCAGCTTTTCCTTCTATCTTTCCTTCTATTATTGTTGTTATCCATTCATTGTTTCTCTTAATAATTCCGATACATTTTTCCTCTTTTCTCTGATTTTTTTCCATATTGTTTATTGTTCGCTCATTCTTAGGTATACTTCCTTATTATTAACTTTCTCTGTCAAAGGAATTTTGAGTATTCTTCTTTAACATCATGTCTTAAATGTTTCAATCCTTTTTTTTCCGCTTTTATTATCGTCCATGTTTCTGCTCCATAGAGAGCTAAACTCCATACAAAACTTTTTATAAGAGTTTTTCTGGTCTTTAAACTAACAGTGTTTGCCGTGAATAGGTGTTTCTTCTTGTGAAATGCCTGTTTTGCTTGTTATATCATGCTCTTTATGTCCATCTCGCTTTTTCCATCATATGTTACTCTGCTTCCAAAATATGTAAAACACTGAACAGTTTCCAGCTTCTCATTTTCAATTATGTTCAAAATCAAAGCTTGTTTGCTGCCTATTAATATTTTTGTTTTGCTCTTATTTATTTTAATTTAGTATTCTTTACAGCTATCATTCAATTTTGTTAAAATATTATCTAATTCTTTTTCACTTTCCGCTATCATCGCTATGTCGTCTGCAAAACGCAACATTTATACTAGCATACCATTAATTTTGACATTTTATGTCTTTGATTTGGCATACAACCGAAAAAAACGTTACCGCTTCGCATCACGAAATTATAGTTGCTACCCAACCAAGTATTTGTGTATAATTTGTTGATAATTTTATGACGTGTATTGACGAAGTGTTTACGCGTAACGTATCCGACGTGGAAACTCTAGCGTATGTGTCTTACTTTACACACCATTGACCTCTGCTCAGCATTACTACGCCTAGCAAAAAATAATTGACAGTCCGAGTAATTGACATTTTATGTTTCATCGCATTTTAACAATAAATTAATTAAATCATTAATTAAATCGCATTTTCACAATAAATAAATATATCACCCTGTATCAATTGTAATTCGAAGATAGTGGGGAGTACAGAAGAAGGAAAGGGGAGGCTAGGAGAAAGAGTATTAAATGGGGGGGGGGGTTGTGGTGGTGGAAAGTAAAGACATAAAATGTCCCAATGTGTTGCAGACTCGTATGCAAGCATTTTTATTTCTCCTATTTCCTCTTAGCTTAACCTTTTTAGTGTATATTCAATGTACAAAATAAATAGTGTTGGTGATAAGTTTTACTCTTTTCTAACTCCTTTTTCAATATTTTCTTCTTCCCATGTGGTCGCGCCACTCCGCTCGCGTGTTAACCAACCGCGATAACGTGCTAGTACACCGCGGGTATTTATGTTGATGGTAGGAATGCCCCGGTTACCGTTATCGTAGTTGTCGGTGTCGTCCGGAGTTTTGCTGTAATTTTAGAATTTTAGTGCTGACCAGACATCTGGGGAGGCAGACGTTGCGTTGTCGTTGTTATTGTCGCGTATAATACAATATAAATTAAAGTGCGAGATTTTGTTTTGACGCTTGTTAACAAGGTGCCCCTTGTGTTCGAGTTTGGATAAATAATTTTCAGTTATAAATGTTTTGATATTATATTTATATTTTTTCTTATATGATATTCTTTGTTATGAAAATTACGTTCATTACTCGTCCGTCTTTCTGTCCACAAGTAAAATAAGCCGGTAGGCAGGAACACCACGATTTATTTTTTTTTCTGTTATCACAGCCTTTTCATTTAAATATAATTCATGAATAATTTTTTTGTCTTTTGTATCGGTATTTATGATTTTCATTATATTGAATAATATTTCTCAGTTAACGTTATCGAAGGCTTTTTCCAAGTCGATGAACGCTATATACATCGGCTTGTTTACTCGATACATCTTTTCCATGATCATCCTTAGGCACATTATAGCCTCCTTGGTTCCCTTATTCCTCCTAAAACCAAATTGATCTTCTTCTAGGTTGTTATTTATTGTTGCTTCTATTCTGTTGTGAATTATCTCAGTTAATTTTTTGATGCATGTGTTATTAGACTTGTAGTCCTATGATCTTCATATTTTTCTGAATTCTTTCTTTTCGGTATTGGTGTCATTAAGCACTTATCGAAATCTTTGGGAACTAGCCATTTCTCATATGTATCATATACTATTTAAAATAATGTCTCTTTTCCTTGGCCTTCCATTGCCCATAACATTTCTCTACTTATCTCCATAATTCTTACTTTTTTTCCCTTCCGTGATTATTTTACCATCTATTTCTCTAAGTATAGTGGCTTTATCATTGTATTCTCTAAAAATTCGTTTAATGATTTGTGCGCTTTATCACTTAAGCCATTTGCTAGACATGAATCGATAAATTTACACATAATGTTCAACAATTCCTCTTTGGAATTCATTGCCTCTCTATTGACCAGGATCCTATACTATCTATATTCTAACATTCCTTCTTCACTAATCGCATTTTTGTACTTTCATAGGTTTTTCAATGAGCTCTATAATTTGGTTATTTATCCATGGTTTCATGGGCAATTCTTTAGTGAATTTAAAATGCTTTTCCGCTGTTTTTGCAAAGATATCTTTCAATTTTTCACATTCGTCCAACCATGATTCCTATTTTTATTTGTTTGTTGTAATAGTATATTTAATTCTTCATGGAAATCTCTTCTTATTTTTTCATTCATTAGTTCATCCAAACACCATTTTCTTTTTGTACTTATTATTAATTGCGTTATTATTATTATTTTTTTCATGCTTAAGTTCGTATCCATTAATACTAGTATATGATCACTGTTAATGTCCTCGCCTGGGTAAATTTTGCATTTCTTTACTTGATTTTTATATCTAGTAATTACTAATCAATCTTTATATATATAAATGAATTGGTGTCTGTCTAAATGTATATTATCGATGCCTGGCCAAACCACTGGATGGATTTTGATAGGGTTTTTTCCTACGTACTCAGCGTAGTCCCAGGATGATTTTCGTCTCTAAAAAGTTTTCAAAACCTGGCTCCTTAAATGTTTCAAAACCCGGCAATGCTATACCAGTGGTCCATCGTAACTACGAGTTGTTTAACTTTCGCCGTAACTAAGGTTGTGACGTCAGATGGTTAACAAGGGCAACTGTCATATATTTTTATAAAGTTTCTGGCGTGGTTTTTTATTAGTTTATGATTAGAAAACACAATTTATCAGTTTTCATGGGTAATTAGTGATTTTTCGCCTTGCAAAGGTGTAGGGAGTTTGTGTATAGTAGTAATGGTAATGTAGCCACCTTTATCGTCAACGTTTAAACGTCGTACGTGAGAATTACATGCCAACTTTCAAAATCCAAGGACAAATTTATCATATCTATCAATGTCAGATTCTGATTACAAATTTCTCAACTATATCATTGACAGTTATGCCCCCCAAACGGAAATCGATTGGCCGATCAACATCTATAGCACAAACGATAAAGGCCTTTCGAGCTTTCGAAACAACTGAGCAACAAGCGTCACGATTAAAAACCATGTGAGAAATAGCTGCTCATGCCCGATCAATTGAAACTGGAGAGCAGCGAGCATCACAATTAGAAATCGACCGAGAACGAACTGCTTAAGCTCGCTCGACTTATACCATTGACCAACATAGAGCAAGTCTGACTTTAAAAAGGGAACACTATGATCGATCTTGACGGACGCTGCAAGTTGAATTGAATTTTGCTGCGTTCCATTACGACGCAGAATATGATTACAGTCGCCATCAAAGTGTAGTCATTGGAAAAATGGACAAGTTATGCGAGCCTTGCCATGCATTGAAATTCAAAAACGAAACTCCAGGAATGTGCTGCGCAGGTAGAAAAGTGAAATTGGCATATTTGCATTTACCACCTGAACCATTATCAACAATAGTATCAGGTATATCAAGCCAGTCAAAACAATTCTTGGCAAACATACGCAAGTACAATTCATGATTCCAAATGACATTGTTCGGTGCAACAGAAATCATAAGTGAAAATTACATGCCAACGTACAAAATCCGAGGGAAAATTTATCATCGTGCAGAATCATTTCTACATCTGCTAGATTTAGATCACAAATTTCACCAAATTTTTTTTATGGGAACCACTGATGAACAAGTTGATCAACGTTGTCGATTCATAACCAGCTCTAATCGGGAAATTATTGCTGCATTACAAAATTTATTCGAACAACACAACGAATTAGTTTGACTGTTCAGGACAGCGCTCGAACGAATGCCAACTGATGATCACGTTGTTGTCATAAGAGCCGATAAAACACCAGACAGTTAACACGAAGGACAGTTCAACGTACCAACAATTAATGAAGTCGCGATCGTAATAGTTGGTGAAAAATTTAACTCGCGTGATGTAGTTATTCATCGCAGAGATGGTAATGATCAGTGAGTATTCAAAACACATCGCTCCTATGATGCATTGCAATATCTAATTTTATTCTGGCAAGAAAGTTATAGACATCATTTCAACATCAAAATGATAAATCCACAAACGCATCAGGAAGCTAAAAAGAAAGTCAGTGTTATGAATTTTTGAATTCATATTATTTGATGATTCGTCAGAACTCAGACAATCACATTTTGAAATGTCGGCAATTATTCCACCAGTATATTGTCGATATTGGCAGATATTTGTGGATTTTAGAAAAGCATATGACAGCATTCATAGAGAGAGCTTGTACAATATTATGGAAGAATTTGGAATACCTAATAAGCTTATATCACTCACCAAAATGTGCATGGAAGGGACAAAATACCAAGTAAGGGTAGACAGCATACTATCTGATGCCTTCACAGTAGAAACTGGCCTTAAACAAGGTGATGCACTATCCCCGCTACTGTTTAACTTAGCACTTGAAAAGACGGTAAGAATGATGCAAAATGCAGAAAGTGGAGTAGCGGTCAATGATCATCGAGTGCAGATTCTAGGCTTTGCGGATGATCTGAACATCCTTGGTGAATCACTGGAGGATGTTTTAGATCAAACGATGGCTCTCGAAAACGCCGCAGCAAAAGTAGGGTTACAGATTAATGTGGAAAAAACAAAAATTTTAGGGATTCTCGACAGTGACCCACCTCAAGACGTATTTGAACCAATAGCTTTCGAAAAAGTGGAAGAATTCCAATATCTAGGAGCGATACTTAGTACAAAAAATGATTGGTCACGGGAGATAAATGCGAGGATAGCAAAGGCAGAAAGAGCCTCTTTTGCACTATCAAAATTCTTTAAGTCTAAAGCGCTGTCCAAGAAGACAAAATTAAGGTTGTACACGGCAATAATAAGGCCTACTCTTACTTATGGTTGTGAAGTATGGACAACAACAAGCGTGACGAAAAGAAGACTTAGAACCCTCGAAAATAAAATATGGAGAATGATATGTGGACCAGTTCGGGATGCAAGAACAAATGAGTGGAGAAGAAAATTCAATAAGGAATTACAGGAAGAACTGTGCTTAGCACCAGTCACTAGTTACATAAAAGGACAAAGATTACAGTGGTTTGGGCACATAATGAGAAAAAGCGAAGACGAAATTATTAGGGCAGTGATTGAATGGAAACCAGAAGGGAAGAGACCTCGAGGCAGACCAAAAAAGAGATGGCTTGACGTAGTAGAAGAGGATCTTAAAACTGTGGGAGTAAAAGAATGGAAGGAAATTATCCAAGATCGAGAGAAATGGAGAGACATAGTGTTGGCGGCAAAAACTCTAATAGAGTTATAAACGCCAGTGATGATGATGATGATATTGTCGATATATATGCAAAAATTGAAACCGAACGAATTCCCTTCATTCGGTTGAATCCAACCAAACTGCGCTCGGAATAATATATTCATTTACGTGATGCGGTTACTACTGATAGTAATCCCAATGAACTGGAAAAAATGGTCATACTTTCGGCTACTTTTGGAGGAAGCCCACGACATATGCATGAATACGCACAAGATGCAATGACTTACGTTCTTACATACCGGCGTGCGGATTTTTTCATAACACTCACGTGCCATCCTACGTGGAATGAAACTAGAGAACTTATGTTGCCTGGACAATCATCTTCGGATCGCTATGCCATCAATGCACGTGTGTTCAAAGAAAAATTGAAAATTATTATGGATTTCATTTACAAATATCATGTTTTTGGGGAGACACGTTGTTGGATGTATTCAATTGAATGACAGAAAAGAGGATTGCCGCATGCACACATTCTGAACTGATTGATTGATAGAATTACACCAGACAAAATTGATGTAGTCATCTCAGCAGAAATACCAGACGTCGACATTGATGCAGACCTATTCGAAGTCGTTACCAAAAACATGATTTATGGCCCATGTGGAGTGATTAACACCAATTCTCCATGCATGAAGGATTGAAAATGCATGATACACTATCCAAGATACTTACACGCCGAAACTATCGCTGGAAATGATGGATATCCCTAATATCGTCGATGATCAACTAAAGATGGTTGCAAACTAATCATTCTAAAAGTGCGCAACAATTACATTGAAGTCGATAATCGTTGGGTTGTGCCATATTTACGATTATTCTCTAAGACGTTTAAAGCACACATCAATGTCGAGTATTGCAATTCAGTAAAATCGATCAAATACATATGGAAATATGTTAACAAAGGATGCAATATGGCAGTTTTTGGAGTGGGAAATGCATCTGCACCAATAGATGAAATTGAATAAAATCAATTAGTACTCTACATTAGTAGCAATGAAGTCGTTTAGCGTATTTTCTCATTTCCTATTCATGAACGTCATTCAACAGTTGTTCAGTTGTCTTTCCATATTGAGAATGGACAGCGCGTGTATTTTACAACGGAAAATGTAAATGCAAGAGCATTTTTGGCATCGCAAACAACGTCAAATGCGTTCTTCTCTTTGTGTACGGATTATTTGTTCGCAAGAATTCTAATTTACTCAGAAGTGCTAAAATACTACACATGGAATGCATCAGTCAAAACTTTTCAACGTCGTAGACAAAGCTAACCAGTTGAAGGACATCCAAATTTATATTCGTGCGACGCTTTAGGCCGTCTATATACTGTTCATCCAAACAATCATGAATGTTTTTACTTGCAAATACTAATAGTTAATGTACGTGGACCTGAAATCCTTCCAAGAACTGAGAACAGTCAATGGTGAAGTATGTCTGACCTATCGTGAAGCTTACTAGGAATTATATCTTCTTGAATACGATGCCCACTGGGACACAGCACTCTCTGATGCATCAAATACTGCTCAGCCACAGCGTATTGTGCAATTTTTGCGATATTATTGACAACGTGTTTCCCATCCAATCCAAAAGATCTTTGGGAAAAATACAAAGATGAAATGAGTGAAGACATGCTACGTCATTTGCGAGCAACGAATATCAACATGCAATTCACACCGAACGTGTATAATGAGGCGATGCTTTTGATCGAGGATGTATGTTTGCCAATCACTAACAAAGGATTGGTGCAATTAGGAATATTTGCACCGATCTGACCTACTAAAACTGCATATGATCGTGATTTGAATCGTGAAACACAATTTATTATTCATGACTTGGGTTTTTTTGTTGAAAACAATCTTTTAAAATTGGTTTCCGAACAGTACATTGTATATGACACAATCATAAACAATGAAATACTTTTTTTAATAATGATTTTACTTCATCGATGCGTCCAGAGTTACAGGAAGAACTTTTCTCATTTTTATGATATTGGCAAGTATACGATCACAGATAAAATAGCACTGGCAATTGAATCATCCTGTATTGCGGAAACACTATTGGACGGTGGTCAAACAGCGCATTCAGCACTGAAATTGCCGTTGAATTTGCAAACCACTGAGATGTTAACATGCAATATCAAAAAAAATTTTGGAATCGCAAAGTTCTCCAAACATGTGAACTTATCATATGGGACGAATGTACAATGGCTCACAAAAAAGCTTTAGAAGCTCTTCATCGTACATTACAAGACTTGAGTGTTTATAGACAGCCTTTTGGTGGAGCACTCATTCTATTGTAAGAGGATTTTCAACAAACTCTGCCAGTTCAACCCCCACTTATGAACTTTAAGCATATCTCAAATCTTCAGTTGTATGGAGACATGTCAAGAAATTGACTTTGATAACCAATATGCGTGTTCAACTATAATATTACGCATTCGCCGAACGTTTGTCAAAACAATTGCTGGTTATTGGGAATGGGAAGTTTGCAATTGACTTTTCTACACAATGTATCACATTGCCAACAAACTTTTGTAAGATGATATCTACCAAACACGAATTAATTTAAAACATATTCCCAAATATTGCACGGAATTTTGAAAATCATCAGTGGCTTAGTGAATGCGCTATATTAACAACTACGAACAACGATGTCAATGCCATCAATTTCATTGTTCAAGACGAATACTAGGCGATGCAACAACGTACATGTTTATCAATACTGTGATGAATCAAAAGGAAGTTGTTAATTACCCCATGGAATATTTGAATTTACTCGATTTGCCAGGTATACCACCGCACCTTCTAACATTGAAAATTGGCATGTCTATTATTACTTTTCGAAGCATCTACGACTTTCAAACGGTACAAGTCTTTTGGTGAAAAAATTATGAACAATCTCGTCGAAACTATAATTTTGAATGGGAGATTCAAGGTAAAAGATGTACTGTTGTTACGTATTACAATGATCCCAAATGATATGCCATTTGCCTTCAAACGTTTGAAGTTTCCTGTCTGTCGTGCTTTTGCAATGACTATCAACAAAACCCAGGGACAATGGCTGTTAGTGTGTAGTAGAAATATTGGAAGATCTTATAGTGCTGTGTGAAATAATCTACATTTGTCCCTTTCAACGCACAGGTATTCAGCTAGTATATAATAAATTTGATATTTAGCTCTTCTCCCGGCATTGTCCATGTATATCTTCTCCTTTTTGGTTGTGAGTACATTGTATTCATAATGCTGAGATTTCTTTCTTTGCAGAACTCAATTATCCTATTTTACCTTTCGTTTCTTTTGCCTAGACTAATCGCGCCTGTTACTTTTTTTTTTTTGAACTCCCCTACTATAGTATTCCATTTTCCTAATGCAATTAGGTTTGTCTTTTCGTTTGTCAATCTATCCCAGCACATCATTTATTTGTTCATAAATTTCTTCTACTTCTTCATCTTTATGAGTTGAGGTTAGCATGTATACTTGTAGAATGAATGTATCAACAGGTTTTGTTTATATTTTAATGGTGATTATTCGATCATTGTATTGAACAATATCCATTACTTATTTTCTTATTTCTTTGTTTAGTATGAAACCAACTCCTGTTACTCTATGGTCATCTCCAATAAATATAATTCTATAGCCACCTGACCAGAAATATTTTTTCTCTGTCCATTTTAATTCACTTATTCCTATTATATCTATTTTAAATCATTCTATTTCAATTTTGAGTTTCTCCAATTTACCACAGATCCCTAAGGACCTTACATTCCACGTTGCTATTCTCCTTTTCTTTACTTTGATCTGCTACTTTGATGAATACTTAGTAGCATTAGTCCCCATCCGGAGATCCGAATGGGGGACTTGTATGTAATCACTATTTTACCTCCGAAATTTTTTAACTCTACTGTATCCATCATGTCATTATACTCAGGACGCAATAATGCAGTAGTTTCCTTTTGCTTTCTGCATCGCAGTTGGTGAGCCAGTACTTAAGCTATTCTCAAACTGCCATCATCAAATCCTTCCGTTTCCGTTAGATCCGTTGCGAAAATCGCCAATGGTCGATAGTAGCGGTTATTGCTACCCTTCGCTACCTTTTTTTAATCGCCTTTTACGATAAGCAGGAGTTACTTTGGCCTTATTCTATCCCCAGATCACAAGGGATATCTGCCAAAGAAGAATATGTTACCTTAATTCTAGATTCTAGAATCTAGAATGTGAATAATTTATATTTTACGTAAATGTAAACTAACGTTTTGTTAATAAGTAATAAATCAAATTAAATATTATTTAAAATCAAAATATTTAAATGAGAACTTATAATTATTGTTACTTTATTCCGCAAGTTTATATAATTATGATTAGTAAATAAATATGTAGAGATTCTCAGCTGATATGTTAACGATTGGTATATTTAAGGTTTTCCAGATATTTAAAATAATTATATTCAATAAATTATAACAAAAATAACCTGTATTTATTTGTCAGTTTTTGTACATATTACAAACCAATTATGTATGTCAAATTGTTTTTCGCTTTATATTAATCACTATTATATAATTATAAATCACCATTTAGCTAAAATCTCAAAAATTAAAAATATAGGTAGTATGATATATACCTCAATATAATTCTTTTATTTTTGTCGTATGAACACTATATATTGATACATATATAATATGCATACTGATACGTATATACATAATATTGGTAACTAAAATTGTTAAATTAATCTATATTACTATTTCATTTTTATGTACATTAGTGATATTATACCATAAAGAAAATTATGTTTTAGATATGCATATAACAATTTTTTTATTGCATTGCAATGTCTAACACAATATAGTTATATATTCAGTAAACTGTTTTAATATTTTTACCATTTAGTGGAATTCAACGGTACACAAACTTTCGAATATGCATACAAAAATAGTGAGTGAAATAATACTAATTTTATCAACAATCTAAGCAGAGTACTCCCGAAATTTCGACGATATTTATTTTGTTATGATATTGACAAATAAATATCAACAGATTTCCACAGCGTGTTAAAATATTAAAACATGTTAAGAATATTTATCACTGCACACTTCATAGTCCACTCTCTTTTCTATATTAAATTTAATAAATATACAATAATTATAATTACATAATTTAAAACACTGTCACTGGCTCTGTCTATCGGTCTATTCAGGATTTCTTATTAAATTATTTTTGTATTTTTTAATGGCTTATACTAATGGAAAATAGTTTAACAAATATTGTTTGGTGTGTAGTTTGCGAATATTTTGTACAAATTTTAAGAAGTTGGATAAAAAAAAATCGTCATGAGTTATCTACATATAAATTTTAAATTGTTTATTTATTAAAATTAAGATTTTGGGATGTTACCTTGGTGCAGGCATGGTCGTATTTATTTATGGCGAGTGGTGAAGTACACACAATTATATACTATTAAAATTATTATGTCATTAACAGTGGTGGCTTGTTGTTTGGACAAAATAACTATCGGATCCAGTACATAAAATTAAAGAATAGGAAAAATTATAATTTTATTTTTAAATGCATGAATAATTTAATTGATTATTAAAATTGAATCAAGTTAATTAATAATATACATTTAAATTTGATGTCGAATTGTTCTTTGTGAGTAATAGAACCAAATACGCATTACCTGTGTGCATTCATATTTAGACACTAAAAGTCATGTCATTCGAGATGTATATATGCATTTATATACACCGTAATATACGCATGATCATGCACTTGTGGATACATTTAATTCACTAACCAAAAGCAAACATTTGAATGAAGCAGCGCATCGTCCAAATAATAAACTATGCAGTAAAACCTCGATAACTCAAACGTCTTAAAGTCGAATTTTTGATAACTCGAAGAAATATCATGACATGACACCAGCATTTCAGTATAGGATTTGTGGAATACATTTTCTCTATAAATCGTATTTCGCCAACTCGAATTTTTCGATAAGTTTAAGCCATTTGAGAAGAATTTTAGCTTATTATTCGAACTATTCGACATATATTACCTAAAATAACTGAACCAATATAATACATTGAATGATTATTTATAACGATAACGTAGATATATAACTCGTATATACATAAATTACGATTTTAGTAAAACGATTACTAATTTAACTCTAATTTAATACTTAAAGGGCACGATTTATAAATTCAATAGATTAACAGCTGTGTTACGGATTACTCTTAGGTATTCGTTCACAAATAAATTTAGATCACTGCACGAGTTAAAAGTATTTCAACTATATTTGATGTAAAGAAAACTATTACAATTGTTGATTTAACTGTTTAATATTCTGTAAAAAGGTTCCGAAGTTTCTGTAGGATCTGAAGGTTCAGAATGCTCTGCGTACGAACCAACACTCCCGCACTTCTGTTCATACGTGGCGAGCAGTCCCATCGTCCGGTCTAAAGGGTTTGCTCAGCAAATTCCTCCAGACTGACGGTGGTTCACAAAGAATAATATTGTAATATAATATAACACAATGTTGTACAATTACATATACAATTACATATGTACACTAATCAATGGTTCTTAACACCCCTACCCTTAAATGGAACATGGGGGCTAAATAGTCTCAATGTTTCACAACATTAAAATTTTCTGATTACATTAAATTAAGTAATTTTCCGAAAGTTCAGTCTCAGCTAGATCTGGCTTGTACAATTTTACGTTACTTCTATTGAGTTTAAACACTAAGAGAGTACATATTATAGCAAAACATATTATAGAAATATACATAACCGTTATATGTATGTTGACCATTATAATTAGTGGAGGTTCAGTAGGTCTTTTTTCTAAATTATTTAATTCTTTTAGGTTCTAAGGAAATGTGTTTAAGTCGTTTATGACTTGTACATTAGTAATGTTCTGAGGTAATAATAAGTTTAACCTATCCGCAAAGGAATGTTTTACATTGAATTTGGAATTTTCTGGTATTATATTGTCATAAGTGTTTGCTATTACATGACTTGAGGGTAGTAATATTGATCTATCCGTGTGTACAATACATGATGGTGAAATAGTCAACCTGCTTACACCATAGATTTCAAAATTAAATGTTCTTTTTGAATTTTCGCAATTAATGGTTATTATCTCTGACTGTGTATAAAATATCCACGAATTTGAATCCGCAATTTGATTCCAAACAGCTAAATTTGCCGTTACGAATTTAATCTTACAATTATCTGGAGGGTTCTGTGGATTTAATAAAAGTGCTAATTCACATAAGTTAGATTTTGATCTATGATGTATGGGTTGGCTACTTTTACATAGAGTATATGATTTTAATTTTCTGCACATTTCCCATTACTTATTTGTCATTGAGAAAAACTTTTCTTTATCATAACTGAGTGCCAATATTTCAATCTCAGGTTCGACTAAAATAAGGTTTTTGCTATCGTATACAACTGGTAAAGGAATTAAATTATATACGTTGACATTATTGTTATGTATTAATGGAATTTTCGTGATAAATATGAGGTATTGATCTTTATGAAAAATCACTACTTCGGATAGTCTGATAAAGTCTGAAATAGATTCTGATTTTATTTCTAATAGGAGGGCGGTTCCCATAGGGATATTAATTTTAATCTCTCGAAGTTCTGTTAACCATTTCTGAGTATTTAGTATGCTGGTGTGTAATTTTCCGTTTAATGCTGCATTTACAATTTCTAGGAGAGTCTGTGTTTCATATGCATATTGGTTCAGCATCACTTCGAACAAAACTGTTTGTTCTAACAATGTCGTTTTCATAATGATCTGGTTGATGTTCTGAGCATTCTGCTTTACTTGTTTGTTTAGATTAGAAAATTCTGTTCAAGTTTCCGTTGATTTGTTAATACATGGCTTAATGTACTATTAACTTCGGTAATCGTTGTCTGAACGATTCTTGCTTTTTCAGGTACTAAATTGATGTTATTTAGTTTGTTCTTTGTTAATTGTGGTATTTTACTAAAGATAAATCTAATGTCAATGTGCTCAGCACTACCGTAAAGTACGTTGGCCAGGCGACTTACAGCGTTCTGAGTCCACGACGAATTCTGTCTTTAGAATCAATGCTCTGTCCTATTTCTGATAAGATGTTCTGATGATTTACTTCAATTTCATATAAGTAAGGCAGAGTTGCTTGAGAAAATTGTTGGCAACTTTGAATATTGTCTGTATTTTCAAATTTTTGACGCCATTCTCCACAAAGTTGAGACGTAGTATTGTAGAATTTGGTTAATGTTAAATACTTTGTAGTGTATTTATCCAAATCAAGAAAGTTTATTAATTTCCAATCTGAATTTGAAATTTTCGTGTTACCCAAACATTTATAATAAAGACCTTCTTGCTTATTGAAGTTAGTCCAATTCATTAATTCTGGAGGTGGAAGAATCTGACATTTCACTGCAATTGTTTGCAAAATTATTGACGTGACTATTAAATACATATTGCTCTTTGATACTCTGGTAGTTTTGAATTTTCTGGAAAACGATAAGTGATTTTTATTTAATTATTATTCATGAAATAATTTAACGAGGTTCTTATGAATGGTATGTTTTTTTCCTTTTTTCTTTATGACTATATTTTTTAATGTAGAGTCTATTTCTAGGATTTCATACGGTCCTAACCATTTAGGTGCTAATTTATTTTTTTGAAGTTTTATCTTGTACTAATACTTTATTTCCTATTACAAGTTTCTGAGAATTTGAGTTTCTGTCATATTGTTCTTTGGATTTTTGTTTGGCTCCTAGCAAATTTTCTTTTGCGATAGCTTGTGCTTCTTGCATTTGTTTTTTTATTTCATACTGATAATCCTGATAGTTGTATCTAGGTTCTGGTTCATTATTTAATGATATGGGTATTGATACTGGATTCCCATAAACTAATTGATATGGCTGAAATTTAGTTGCTGAATGAACCGTAGAATTATGGCAGAACATTGCATAAGGAATTTTAGTATCCCAATTCTCCTTTTCAATAAAATTTCTTAGATACTCTCCCAAAGTTCGGTGACTTCGTTCGAGGCTCCCATTGCTCTGAGGGTGGTATGGTGTAGTTGATGTCTGACAAATTTTCAGTAGTCGACATACTTCTTTGAATATACCACTTAAAAATTCTGTGCCACAATCTGTTACGAGGCTCTTGGGTAGTCCATGTAAACACACAAATTGCGTTACGAAGTGGTGTGCTATTGTATTAGCTTCATGGTTCTCCATGGGTACAGCCCATGCAAATTTTGTTAAATCATCCTGTAAGGTGAGGATGAATGAGTTTCCGTTATATGACCGCGGTAAAGGTCCAACCATGTCAAGAAATATCTTTTCAAAGGCTCTTGAAGCGGTGGTAGTAATCACCATCGGTTCTTTTTGTGTTTTTGTAATTGTCTTATTTCTTTGGCAAATACGACATTTTTTTAAATAATCTTTGATTTGCTTTCTCATCCCTTTCCAATGATATTTAGCATATATTCGATTAAACGTTCTCGTTACACCCTGATGACCTCCCAACGGGTTATCATGGAATTCTCTGATCAGTAGGAGTTTCTCGTCCTCAGTTAACTCAATCCTAGTGTCAACATAAACGTAAATTGGCGAATCTTTGAAAATATATCGAAGCATATTGCGAACTACTTCCCATTGGAGTCCGTCTAGTCCACATCCTAATCTAGGACAAGCTAATTTAGTAATTTGATTTTCATCACAAATTTTCTTAAGTTTCTGTAAACATTGGAAAATGGATTGGTACGTAGGTTTTTGCCAATGATGCACTTTTGTTATTAAGTAGAAAATAGTGCGTTCTTCGACTTGAATGAATGCTATATCATTAATTAATTTCTCTTGTTGACATAACTGTTGTACTCGTCCAAACTGAAGTTCTATGCCTCTAGACATTTTGAAGTCGGCTGAAACACAGTGTGCCAAGGCAACGTCGGGTTGTGTTTCAAAGAGATCACCTGTTATCTCAGTTACATTTGTTGTAAGTGAAGGCTCTGTATTTAAAAATTTCTGATTATCATCTGGAGTCTCAGAATGTTCCAAATTTTCTGAAAGTTTCTGATGTGGAGAAGGTTCTGGTACTTTTAAAGCAGTTTGTCTTCTAGTAATTGCTCTGATTCTACTCAACGCATCAGCATTGGTATTGTGGCATCCTGGTTTATAGTGTATCTCATATTGGTATTCTTCAAGTTTTAGTCTCCATCGAATCAACCTTGAACCTGGATCTTTGACATTAAATAACCAACTCAGTGCTCGGTGGTCTGTAATAATATTAAATTTCTGCCCTAATAAATAAGGTC
The DNA here is from genome assembly GCA_019022885.1 of Schlechtendalia chinensis. Lineage (NCBI taxonomy): Eukaryota > Metazoa > Arthropoda > Insecta > Hemiptera > Aphididae > Schlechtendalia > Schlechtendalia chinensis. Next base: position 45,915,046 of record CM032339.1, read on the forward strand.
GAAACTGTTTAACTCCCCAAACTATGGCAAATAATTCTTTTTCTGTAGTACTATAGTTTTGTTCTGCTTTATTCAGACTTCGTGATGCGTACGAAATCGAAAGATCTTGACCAATAGGACCTTGGGATAGGACACATCCTATGGCGAAATTGCTGGCGTCACATGTCAAGTTAAATGTTTTATTGAAATCTGGGTACTGTAGAAGAGGTTCTGTTGTGAGGATCGCTTTTAGATCTTCAAATGATTTTTGACATAAATCAGACCATTGAAATGTGACATCCTTTTTAAGAAGAGAAGTAAGAGGTTTAGCGATAATACCATAATTAGGTATAAAACGTCGGTAATATCCTGATAAACCAAGAAAAGATTTAATTTCCTTAGCATTGGTGGGTATTGGAAAATCTTGTACGCTCTTAATTTTCTGAGGATCAGGTTTTACTCCTTTGTCAGTAATTACATGACCCAAATAACTAACTTCTTTTCTCGTAAACATACACTTGGATGGTTGGAGTTTCAGGTTAAATTCTCTGAGGCGTTTAGATATTTCTTGTAACTTTTCTGAATGGTCTTTGATATCTCGAGCATATATAATAATGTCATCTAAATAAACAAATGCTTTTATTCCATTGAGTCCTGTTAATACCGTGTTCATTAATCATTGAAAGGTAGCAGGAGCACCTTTTAACCCAAATGGTACTCGTAAGAACTCAAAATGTCCTTTATCTGTTGAAAAAGCAGTTTTACTCTGATGTTCTGGATGCATTGGAACCTGGTGGTATCCTTGGGCTAAATCCAATGTTGTATAATATTTTGACTTTCCCAATTGATCTAGTATATCCGTTATGTTTGGAAGTGGAAATGCATCTCCTACGGAAATCTGATTCAATTTTCGGAAATTTCACAAACGCGATAGTTGATAATTCCTTCTGCGTTGGGTTTTTTCGGAACTATTAGTAACGGTGCATTCCAAGGGCTTCGGCTTGGTGTAATTATATTATCTTCCTTAAGTTTTTGTACTTGTCTATCAATTTCCTGCTTGTGTTTAAATGGTAGACGATATGGTCTTTCATTTATTGGTTGAACAGCTGGATGAGTGTTTATTTCATGATAAACTGCATCGGTGCACGATAGTTTATCTCCCTCTATATAAAATATATCTGAATATTGTGTACAAATGGTCATTAATGCTTCTTGTTCTTCATTATTTAAATGATCAGTTTTAATTTCATCTCTTAGTTTAGTAATGCAACTTCCATTATACGAAGTTTCACAATTTATTTGAACAGAATATACATTGCTCTCTTCAAATTTCTCAAAATTTATTGACTCAAAATCGGTGCTTGCCATTTCAACTAAATGCTCCGTTGGATTAATCATTGCTATTAAAATTTTTTGATTACAAACTGTATTGATAGTATTACTACACATTACAGATTCACCGATAGTTTGTGCAGGAACTAAAATTATTTCTCCTTCCTGGTAATTTGGAATCGGAACTGCAATTACAGCTTCCATTCGAGGTTGTATTATCGTATTTATTTTACCAAAATTTTCATGAGTTTCTAATTTCTCTGTAGATTTTATTGGAATGGGAGATTCTGAAGATTCAGTATGTTTTAAAATTTCTGAATGTTTTGTATGCTTTGAAGTCTCTGAATATTCCGACGATTTACTCATTTTTGAAGTGTCTGTTAAAATTAATTCTTTACGTTTGTAGTTCACGACTGTTTCTAACCCTATGATAAAAGGTTTTCCTAAGATTCCATCATGAGGAATTGGGAATGAAGAATGTACAACTTGGAATAGTGCTACACGTTTTTCTTGTTTGATTTGAATTGTAAGTGTAACTGTTCCCAATGACTTTAGTACATGTCCTGTAATTCCAGTTAAGGTATGTTCTGTAGGTTCATATACTATAATTTCGTTCTTCAGTGAAGAAAGTTTAATGAAGTTCATATCTGACCCTGAGTCTACTAATAGTTTAATATTCGGATTAATTGTCTCCTGACATTGACAAAATAAATGGTCATATTCAAGATTCTGGTTGGTTGATGTGAGCGCATTTAAGACGAATGTGGAAATGTGATTACGGCTGTTTTTAGATTCCCAGCCGGACGACCACCGTTGTTGCCCGACTGCGTTTGGTTTCCCGAATTATTTTCTTCATTTCGTTTACTTGTTACATATTTCAACTTTCTGCAAACCTCTTTTGTATGCCCTGGTTTCCTACAGTATTGACAGGTTATCATGCGTAATGTTCTCAGGCTACTGTTTGATGTACTTGCTTCCTGCTTATTGGTTTGATTTTCTGATTTGTGTCTGCAATTTCTAGCCCAGTGTCCTATTTTGTTACATATATGACATGGCCCTGTAGTTTTCTTAGCTACTATATTTGATTCAGGTGTACTTTTTGTTCCATGGTACAACCTTTTGGTTTCTTCGGTTGATGTTTTGATTTTTTCTTGCTCCCGAGCTGCTTGTATGGCGCTTTCTAGTGACGGAGGGTTCCTTGCCTTAATAAATCCTTTTAATGCTCCTAATCCTTCCATGAAAACTTGTTTTGTTTGTCTTTTAATTGATTTCTCCATTGCTTGTGCTGCCTCCGTAGATAATTCGGCAGTTTCTTGTTCGATTATAAGTGTCTGTAATTCTTCAATACACATTAAATACGTTAATACATCTTCGTCTTTCTTTTTTTTTAACGAATACAGCTCCAAATACAAATGTTGTGTGGTTCTTTGGGGTTCTAAATTGGCTTTTAAGAATTCTCGTAATGCATACCAATTATCGAATGTTCTGTTTCTAGTGACTTGTCGTGCTTTTCCAGTAAGTCTTGTCATGATTGCTTGTAATAGACGGAGTGCTGCTGTATCCACTACACAAGACATTGCAAATTCGCATTTTTCTATAAATATGTCTAGATGTTCGGTATCTCTACCATCACATGATTTGGGTAATAAACTCAACTTCCTTGAGACCAATTTGATCAGATGAAACCGATTAAAATTGCCTTGCATTCGTGCCTTCTTTATTCTCTAATATTTCCTGAATTCTGGAGTTAATGAGTGCGTCAATTTGTATTTTGCTTAGATTTCCCGTAATGTTTTGATCACTTTGTGAATTTCCTTGTTGATTATCACCCATAATTTCTTTATAAGTTTCCCACAACATGTGTTGCGTCCCAGGGAAGTTATAGTATGGGATGTCGTCTGCAGACCAATCTACTTTCCTGGTTTGTTTTAAATTATTTGAATGTTTTGAATTGTCTGGATGTTTTGGATTATCTGAATGTTCTGAATTATCTGAATGTTCTGAATTATCTGAATGCTTTGAATTATCTGAATGCTTTGAATTATCTGAATGCTTTGAATTATCTGAATGCTTTGAATTATCTGTAGGTTCTGTATGGCAAATTAATAATTTGTCTGTCCTTTCCGATATATATATTAAACTTTTATCTACGCCCTGAAGTTCTTGGTTTACATTTACCAGTAATTCGTTTGTAGTTGAAATTAAATCAGACTCTTTAATTACTAGATTATCTACCGATATATCAGCTAATTCCCTATCTAATGTGGGAAGATTGGGATTCGCACCCCTAATTGGTAAACTTATTCTAGGACTTGGATTAGGTACAGGAGAAGAAACTGATTGGATTGTCTGATCAGGATTATTTGCTGAATTAGTTTCGTTCCCTTTTCTATCCATTAACCGATTTTACTCTATAGCAATACACTAACTACTTGATTTAAAAAAAAAAATTTACAATTTTTCAAAAAAAAATTTCGCAATTTTACAAAAAAATTTTTTTTTTTTTTTACAATACCGGCAATTGAAAATTGTCTGCGTTCCTGATTGAGTGTTGATTGTCTCGAATGCTCCGCATTTGCCTTCGTTTAGCAAATGAATAATGTGCACGGTCCTTTTCGACTGCACAGTTTCAGTTTGAATTTTTTACGTTACGGCGGCTAGTCAGCTGGTGTTGTCGATTTGTTATCGGCGCGCTGTTTACAATGCAGCACGGCGGCGTATCCCTGACGTCACTATCAATGTCAGTCGCGGCGGCGGCGACGTTGACGGCGGCGGCGTCGTTACGGCGGCGTCGGACAGTACCTCTCTTTTACTGACGTCGACGACGATCGGTTACGGCGGCTTTCCAACGGATATGCCACGCCCAAGAATTTGCGAAGTCAGCAAGATTCACGTCTCTCTATTAAAAAATTATAAAATATTTTTTAACAGTACCTTTGATACAAACTGTTTTCCTTTTGGAAGTTCTGCGTGTCTTGATGTTCTGTTGTTTCCTTTTACACAATAGTCTTTTTGAAATAACTTATCTTCCTCGTGAATGACTTAGTAGCGGAATACTAGTAGTCGTATCCCACACCGCTGCCACCAAAAATGTTACGGATTACCCTTAGGAATTCGTTCACAAATAAATTTAGATCACTGCACGAGTTAAAAGTATTTCAACTATATTTTATGTAAAGAAAACTATTACAATTGTTTATTTAACTGTTTAATATTCTGTAAAAAGGTTCCGAAGTTTCTGTAGGATCTGAAGGTTCAGAATGCTCTGCGTACGAACCAACACTCCCGCACTTCTGTTCATACGTGGCGAGCAGTCCCATCGTCCGGTCTAAAGGGTTTGCTCAGCAAATTCCCCCAGACCGACGGTGGTTCACAAGGAATAATATTGTAATATAATATAACACAATGTTGTACAATTACATATACAATTACATATGTTCACTAATCAATGGTTCTTAACAGCTGATATTTATATCAAAGTTTATTTTTACTATAAATTATCAATACATTTATATTTCGGTCAAAATATACTCAATAATTATCATCAAATATCTATATTTCATAACAATGGTGAAACTGTAATTATTCAGTTTACCTTGTGGTTTTGTGAAGTCAAGATGGAGAAACACACTTTAATGCCTCCTACTGTTGGTGATAAAATTTAATTTATTGACAAAGTAAAAAGAAGAGTGAAACGCAAGAAAAACATCGCAAGTAATTTTGGTATTTCTGACAATATTTTATCGACAATATTGAAAAACAACATTCTTAAAGCGGTAGAAGACGTTTACTCTAACCCTGTTTACTACAGTAAAAGAGATTTAAGGCATCAAGTTTTCCAGAAATTAAGTGATTTTTATATAAATATAATAATTCAGAGATTAAAAATTATGAGTTTTATGATCATTAATCCAAGAAAATTTGTAGTGTTTATAAAAAATTAGGGCCTTACATTTCAAGCTAGCACGGATTAGCTAGAAAACTTTAAACCAAAAAACGAGAATTGTAGAAAAAATAATATTAGGTGAGAATACCACGGTGTATGAAGTTGATTGTGAACATTACCAAACAAACGTACTGCGAAATCTGTTAAAAGAATACGACTATACATTTTTTTTTAATACAGATGAATTTAGCCACTTTTTCAAATGTACACCTGACAAAACTTTAACATTCAAAAAGGATACTTGACACGGAGGAAAAAAGGATAAAAAACGTATAACATTCATGGCAAGAGTTATTATGACTGGAATAAAAAAATTGACAGTTTTCGTGATTAAAAAATCAAAACGTGGAATCGTTAACAATAAAATTCGCGTATAATAAAAAAGGGTGGATGTTATCCACTGTCTATGAATCTTTGATTTTTAACTTGGATAAAAATGTTCAACAATAAAAGCAAAGTGTTTTCTCTTGTCGATAATTGCCATGTGCATCCAACAACTCTATTGCGTAAACTGAGAGGAATATGGGTGGTATATGACATCCAAACTGCAGCCAATAACCAAGGAGTTATAAAAAACATAAAGCATCATTATTTTGTATCGCAGCACTTACGCAAATTAACCACACAGTTAACGCATAAACTACCTGGTGGGCATGTCTCAAGCTCGCACAAGAACCGAGTATCAATAACAATTATCGTATGACCTTAGGAGCAAACAAGAAAAACCAATTTCTAAATGTTACAAAACAATATATAATAGTATCAATAAATATAATAATACCATAGATATAAAAGGCCGTTCTTACAATAGTAATATTAATAAATAAGGTGGAACATACAAACAATATTATAAAGAAACCGGGACAATGTAACAGCCGGTGACACAACAGGAACCGAATAATCTGGAGGATAATTTGAGAAGAGTAGGCCTTATACGCACTAGACAGCACCCGTAACCGCAGAAAAATCGGCGACACGCACGTGTTCAAAAGACGGCGCAATGGAAAAACACAAAGGCCGAAACTGGAAAGCAACGGCGGTGACGGCATGTACAAAAAAACACTGTGCAATGTGTTCCCATGCTGCTGTGTTAAATGTATTTCTAACATTCAACGTTTCCAGAACACAAAACTCCTGATGTTATGGTACCATTTTGCTCGCCCAGTTGACCAGATCGACGACTTTCTTAACCGCATCTTCAGTGAACTTTTCTTTTCAAAAACTAAACTGGTATGGACTAAGGCCCCCCCATTCTGTCAATGTGATTGTTCAGCCTTCGAAGCAGAATCATTTCCAGGAGCTTTCTGGCTGTGTCGAGTATACACAATGATCGGAAGCTCGAAGGATCTGATCTGGTTTTTTATGTCATAACACCAGTCTGGCTCGTTTCCGTCTAGTTGGAAAGACCATCTCGCTGACGCACCGATTTAGTGTCTTGAGCAGAGTATATGGAACCTTCTTTGCTATAACCAAGACACTCAATGAGAACACCATCAGGTCCACACGCCTTGCTTCTCGGCAGGCGTGTAGATGCACGAATGAGTTCCTCTAAACTCAGCGCAGGGATGACCATTAATAAGGTTCCCGTTCCTGATCCCCGCGAAACGTCGTCTGTGCCCACGTTGATATCCATGGGGACTTCCTCCCAAGAGAGGTCGTCGGTCGTATTGGAAAGAGTGCGTCTGCGATTTCGAGCTTGCGTCCCCTAGCTACTACATCGGGAGGTTGTCTGTTCAGTCTCTTGGTGACGACCCTAAATGGTATTCATCATGGGTCATCGTCAACAGCCTGACACAGATCTCTCCAACTCTGCTCTTGTGCTGTTCAAATAATGACTTTTAAAGCATTGCGAGACTCCCTGAAGGTCTCGCGCTCCATGAGGCTGCCCTCTGATCCCCTCTCTTAACCATTCTGAGATAAGTCCTACGAGACTTGAGACAAGCTAACATCAAGTTCACGATTTCATTGTTCTACCAGTGGACTGGTTTACATCTCGAACCACCAACATACCGTCTGGGTATACTAGCGTCATAGACACTAATCAAAAGTTCGCTCAGGCGATTTGCAAACTCTTCCACTGAGCCGGACGTGGCAGGACGGCAGCTCTCTACACGCAATTTTGAGTCTAGTGTTTCGGGATCTAGTTTACGGAATGCCCATCCTATCAATTCCAATTGATATTCCGTTGCTGGTCTAACCTCCCGCGCTTCGACGATGATGAATACCACATACTTATGGTCGCTTGTCGAGTATTTTTCGAGTAAATGGTAACGGGACCTAACTGTTCACACCCGAATCACTCGCCACACACCGTCTTTACCGTAAAAGGTAGTGGTATTGTCTGGAGCTGCTAATTTGGGAGCTGCGATCAGTAGCCGGCCAATGAGGAAATGACCGGGCGTTAGATAATCGAGATCAAATAGCGACGGCGACATTGGGGTCAACGGCCTGGAGTTGAGGACCGCTTTTATTCTGCAGAGCACCGTGGACAGCTCCTCCAATGTCAGATTATACGTTTCCGAAATACGTACTAGTAGAGTTTTTACCGACCGAATGGCGGCGTCTCGTAATCTACCAAAGTGGGCACACTAGGCGGGTTGAAGTTCCAATGACATGATTGTTTGGAGGCAAGTCACTCACTGTTATCCGGGTGATTGATCAGCGTAATTAATTGCTTGGAAGTGCCAACGAAATTTGTCACGCACTCGATATATATCTCCTGCGACAAACCATTCCGAGCAACAAAATAGGCAAATGCTGCCAAAAAAATCATCGGTAGACAGATCCAGAACGATTTCTATATGCACCGCCTTAACAGCCATGCAAACAAAAAGGTCGATATAAACTTTGAACTGTCTCGCTTTTCTTAATCTACTTTCTCGCATTACCAGCGGACCTTCGTAGTTTATTCCAACTCGAGAGAAAGGAAAACTGGGCTGAACGCGAGCGGAAGATAGGTCTGCAATCAGAGGGAGAAAAGATTGGGCGAGAGTATGCACGCAAATGGTACATGATCTGATGACTCGACGTATGAAATACAAATGGACTAAATCCAGAATTGCCTTGTAATGAGTGACGTGATGAACCTGGTCCCGAATGGCAAGTGATGAAGTGTCAATATCGAGCGATCAATGTAAAAAGGTCAGATATCTTGGCGATGAGGAGCGGAATCCTCGTGGCTACCGGTAGTTCAGCATTTTGTAATCGGCCAACAAAAGGATCGATCCGTCAGCATTAATGAATGGACTAAGCAAAGCAAAGGCTTGATAAGGTACATGGCCACGTATTAATGTCCGGTAGCGTGGCGAACTTCTTAAATACAAGGAGCGGACAATTTTTGTTAACAACCACCATATCTATAAAAACGACAAATAAGTAAAAAAAAAAATGCGTATCGTTCTTGAAATACTTTCTGACTTTGGTTTTCTTCTAACTTTTATCTTATAAATTCTAACCAACATGTTTCACCAATAAGTCGAGTAATAATAATTTATTCATAATCATTTACTACACGTCATCCACTGACCATCACCCATCCACCTTTCTTGGACTAGGAGCCATCGCTCCAAAATTACACATTCGCCACACCACTGTTAGTATTATATACAAATCGGACAATGATGCGTGTTATGAACTTTTAACAATAATCTTCAAGAAGTCCTCAAGTTCCGACAGACATAATAATTTAATGGAGTAGTCACAGAACTGACAAAGGTCAACAAATCGACGCATCCAAGAGACAACTCCCAACATTTTTTTGTATGAAGAAAACCGAAAAAACCATTTGTTGTTAGTGTTGATGTTCACAGCTAACGCAGAGAATTTTGCTTCTGGCATTGGTCCACCGGTGTCGGAGTAGGTGGTACATTTCAGGTGCGTTCATCGTGGAATAAGATTTCAGAACCAGACCAGTATAAGTCACTTCGGAGTAAAATAGACAGCATGATGCCTCGTGATGCACAATCAGCCAAATATGACGAAGAACGAAAGTAATGCCATTAATAACGTGGTAATATTTGTTGAATCTGGTGTATTCGGTTCGTAATAAATACCTTAAATTCTGTGTGTGAATTACTTAACCAAGATAAAACAATTTGAGAATCTGACCAGGCATAAATCCTGTTTACAATCAATAAAAGTGCAATCGTATTTTGATTTCGGAACATTCAGCGTGCTAGTAGAACTATTACATACAACTCCAATCGGAGAATAGATGTAGGTTTCATAGAAGCCATTTTTGTTTTACATCTTAACAAAGACACAGAAAAATAGTTAACTGGCAAATACAAACACACAAAAACGACTGCTATGTAGCCTTGCTCCATCGTATTACAAAATCCACATAGTTGTACGTGTGTGTATCCGTACGCATAATCATTACTGATAAAGTATAATGCAAAGAAATTTGCGGAAAATGGTTTCTGGACTTAAGGTAGATAACATCAATTTTCTGGTTTGAAATTTCATTGAATTGATGCGTCATTCTGGAGAGTAGCCACATAGTTCATAATTGCAAACTGTTTCCATAAAACAAATTTTACAAAAAGTATGTTTTATTTTATTTTTATATGTACATACAATTTTGAGTTCTAACTCTTATTAATTCATTTATTTTATAGAAATCTAAGAACATATAGAAAAAAACCAGTTGAAAAAGAAAATCCACTAGAGTGGGATTGATACAAGCAGCTTTTTCCTGAGACACATGGAGTTGGATTCTAAGATTTTATCGAAGTGGACTCTAAGGTTATAACTATCCTACTGATAATGAAATCCACAAAAATTTGACATTCCATGAAGAGTCTAACGAGTCAAGTTGAGAGGTGGAATCGCCTTTAACTACTCTTGCCCAGATAATAAATAATTTACAGGTGTTACATAAATATATTCGAGTACATCAAAAATCCTAGACGAGATTTTTTTGCACTCAATATTATAGAAAACTATGTAGATAGGTTCTCATCTAAAAATAAAAACAATCATCAATGATCGAATTCTCTTAAAAATAGTGTTTATCTTAAAAATATATATTTTTTAATTATTACTATAGAATACTTTTTTGAAAATTTGTATGTGTACATATATGTAAATATAAGTACAAACATATATTTAGAATAATACAACTAAATAAACATAATAAAATATATATTATATATATATATATATATATAATATATATATATTATATATATATATATGTATAAATATTTATACAACTCGAATTTTCGATAACTCGCTTCTTTGTTTTTTTGTCCCCGACGGATTCAAGTAATCGAGATTCCATTGTATACTATTATTAACAGGTTGACTGCAATGATATTTTTTAGGACTTTAAGATACGCGACCAGAGGCCATATATACAAATTTGTATACACGCCTTTAATTAACGTGATATATTATCATATATATGAGTATAATATACTAATATCGTTTATAGAAATGAAGTTTTTGCTAATTATAGATAAAACTTTTTGGATAGAATTAACAAATTTTAATATACATGTTTGAACATAAAATAACGTACAAAAAATGTTCACGTGACAGTTAAATTACGTGAGGTATGGCTAATAAATAACGAAACTCTGAAACTAGCGATAAGACAGGTACAGATAAAGGAATAAAATTCGTATATTTATAAAATATGAATGTAATTGCAACAAACAATATCAGTTTATTCAGTATACTTTTGGTAGTTTACTTATGAGTGTCGGTTAAATTAACCTTGTGTCAAAATTTTATTCCGACAAAAAAATTGAACAGTTGTTAAATTTAAAATTTCTAGTGAAACTTACAAAATCTTCGACCGAAAATTGTTGTTTGTTGACAGATGTATATAGAGATGATGTCATTATACAAACACTTGATTTTGAGTGGCGCAAATGATTTTATGAAGGTCATGAAGATGCTGATTACATTATCTACAAGTATTCGATAGTATTATCTAAAAGTCTTGAAGTTACCCAAAGAATGAGTAAGAAGAAAGCGATCTGAATTGTGGGAAAATAATTCTTGGATCTTGCATCAAAGCACAGCGTTGCCTCATAATGCCACATCAGTTTCAGGCCAAAAATCGAACGCGAGTGTTACAATACCTTTTTTTATTTGCCGAATAAACGTATTTGCTCCATGTCACTTTTGGCTATTTCCAAAATTAAAAAACGGATTGAAAATAACACATTTTAAGTAAGTTGAAGCTGTAAAATCAAAATCGACAGAGGTATTAAAGGCATTACAGGAAATGGATTTCTAACATTACTTCAACCAATGGAAAATACAGAAGAATTAATATATTAAACGTGAAAAAGGTATATTAAAAAGACAAATATGTTATACTTATTAAAAATTGTTAAGTTTTCAAAGCGAAACACTCATTATTTAATAGCCAAGCTTCGTACCTATATCAATGAAAATTGTTTTCCCCGGTCTGCCCTATTCATAAGCACGTGGAGCATTATTTCCGGGCATGAAATAGGAAAATAAAGAAATTACTGTTAAATGATGAACCATTTTGGTTTTATTTTTTAAATTCAAATGCAGGACTATTAAATGTTGAAAGTTGCACTCCCCACCCATCAGTAGTCATGATCCGCTACTGTTTATTGATATATAAAGGGTGTTTCAATAAGGACGCTCGATATTTGAATGTAAATAAAACAAGTTGTGTGTGAGATATCCACTCAATTTTTTTTTATATTTTAAAGAACGTTATATGGCAATTATGTATGGAAAATAACATCGTTTAAATGTCCGCCACGGCTTTCCTTGGTGGCACGTATTCGGGAGGTCCAATTTTCTATGACTTTGTCGCATAAATCAGGTTGAATTTGACGGATGGCGTTGGATATGTTAACTTTGAGGGCATCAATTGTTTGCGGTTTATTTGCATAGACCTTCGATTTAAGATAGCCCCAAAGAAAAAAGTCTAAAGGCGTTAAATCGCACGATCTCGGTGGCCAGTTTATGTCACCATTATGCGATATCACCATGCCCTCAAATCGTTCACGCAGAATGTCCATCGTTGCATGCGCTGTTTGACACGTAGCACCGTCCTGTTGAAACCACATATTCTCGGTATCCGTATCATCCAGCTTAGGCCACAAGAAGTTACTGATCATTGACCTGTAGTGCTCGCCGTTGACGGTTATGGCAATGTTTGTTTCGTTTGAAAGAAGTACAGACCGATGTATCCGCCAGACCAAAATCCACACCAAACAGTGGCTTTCTCGGGATGCATTTTGTTCTGGTGTATCTCGTGTGGATTGGTATCGTCCCAAGTCCGACAATTTTGTTTATTAACATACCCATTCATCCAAAAATGGGCCTCGTCGCTAAAGATGATTTTTTTAGCGAAATTTGGGTCAACTTCCAACTGCCCCAGAGCCCAATTAGCGAATACATGGCGTTGTGTATGGTCGTTTACCTTAAGTTCCTGTGTTAGTTGGATTTTATATGGGTGCAGACCCAAGTCTCGACGCAAAATTCGCCAAGTTGAAGTCGCAGAAAGACCAAATTCTTGTGAACGACGAAAAATGGACTGCTTTGGGTTTTCCCCTACACTATCACGCACAGCAGCGATGTTCTCAATGGATCTTGCATTTTTGTGACGTATGGGTGTTAGCTGATTATTTATTGAACCGGTTGACTCGAATTTGGCTACCAAACGTCGAATAGTCGACTCAGCAGGACAGTTATGTCGAGGATAAAAATCACGTAATGCGCGAATTGTTTCTCTAACAGAGCACTGGTTTTGGTAATAAGATTTAATTATACGCACACGTTGTTCAACACTATTACCGTTCATGGTGATTCGCAATACAGAACTGAACAATTCACAACATATTAGACAGATAAGTCTTTAACAACATTCCCGATATAATCGATAAATAGTCGAGCGTCCTTATGGAAATACCCTTTATATTTTACCAAAAAAAATATATTTTACACTAATGAACCTAGAGATACTGGAAACCCGTATTGAAATAATGTACTTTTCGCTAAAGTAAAATTAACCAGGAACATTGTTCTTGTTAAGATATCATTCGATATTGCAGCTACATTTTCGGAAGGCCATAGAACATTCACATTCAATGTCACATTCAAAATAACTATGAACATTGTTACGACGATGCATCTGTAATATTTCTAAAGAAACTAACACTAAAATTTTAATGTGAAATTTCATCTATCACAAATTCAACCACTTTTGAGACATAAGATTAGACTATGTGACATTTGTGCTATAAGATTAGACAAATAAACGACTATATTTTTTCTTAGGGTCTTCACCAAAAGTAGCCAGTTTCATAAATAGGGAAGAGAAATAACAAATCAATGCATCATTAAGGAGGTTTAAATTAAATTAAGAAATCATATATTTTTGTGTAAAACTGTGTACATGCAAAGTTGGATAATATAGCTTGATATATAAACAACATGATTTACATGTATAGTAAAAATTAAATGAGAGAGGAAATTACAATTATTATAATATTAGACTATGAATATCTTAGTTTCGTAAACATTTAAAAAAAATTCTTTTTTCTAAATACATTGATTTATTTTATATAATATTATTCATTTTTTAGTAACTTTATATGATGTTCGAAGCAAATATCATGGTAAACTAATTTTCATTACAAAATTCCTCATAATATATAAACACAACGTTTGATGAATATAATAATAAATATTTAAATAATTAGTAGTTTCATTATGTTTTTCATATTTAGTATTTTATTTCTAGTTTGAGTTATGTTAAAAAATCTGAAAATTTTAGACTTTTTACGTCAATATTTTAACGATCTCTTTGATGCAGCCACTTTAAGTATGTAACCTATTATCATTGAATTATTATTAAACGTAATTACTATTATCTCAATTATATCAGTAAAATATAAACTAAAAAAATGACCTTAAAATAACATCTTTCAATTTTTAGAATTGACAAATGACATGATTGAATCGCCAAAGAAATGGTGTATGAAAAACATATCAGGTTCTCATTAATTTTTAACAAATATGTATATAATTAAATGATTTAGATTTTCCTATTTACAGTGAATTTTCACTACCCTAACATTACAAGGTTTTAAATTAATTATTAGTACATACTTTAAAAGTATATTGGTAAATATAATATAATTCATCAAATATATAGTTTAATGTAAATAAGTATTCAGATATAAAAAATTGTATACTAATCAGAAGTGTAAGTATAGATAATTTATGGGGGGGGGGGGGTTCACTATCAATTGTTATTAGTAAGCTGTTATGAAAAAAAATTATAATTAGGAGTGAATCAGGAGAGTTAAAAAAAAAATGTTGAATAAATAATTGTGCAACACATACGAATATATTAATTAAAGACTTAATTATTATATTATTATTAAAATAAAAATTAATTTTTATTTTATTTATTTATTAATCAATACATTTATTATATTTATTTAGTTATTTACGAATTGGTATTTTTGAAATAGGGAGGGGGTTAAACTTCAAACCCTTCTTACTTACGCCCCTGATACTAATGGAATTAATTAGTGGAGGAATACAAATCGTTTACATATACAAAATTTAAATATAAGATTGTTTTGCCTATAAATTATAGATACAATTCAGCTGTTTTACTAATTTCAAATTAAATATAATTTGAAAAACACGTCTAAAATAATTATAATAATTCGTTTATATATATTTTGAAAATTATTGTCATATACCTAATCGTATGTAAATTATGTAAATTGTGCATATAGTTAATAATATAAATGAATATTTCTGATACCAGATATTATTGAAATAGAAGCAGATGACGATTTAGAATCGTTATGTAAAAGTAATATACATATTTCTTATTAGTATAAAAAAATATTGTAAAATTATATATAGTAAGTTTTATAAAATTTAAATTTAACTTAACCATACATATGTATTTAATATTGTTAAATATCAACCCTAAACAGAATTATGTAAATAATAATAATAAATGGACAGAATGAAACACACACTTCTTCGTTGTTGTCAATCTACTACCTTTACGACTTAATAAAATACAAAATCAATATGACACAGAAATTATATTTTGTCGTTTAATAATTAAATAAATGGCGATATTCTATACAAAATTATATCGAGTATTATATTTTCTAGGTTATACTGATGATACGAGATTAAAAAGTAAGTGATTTTTTGTACATTAAAATTAGTGATTGCTCATTGGAAGGATAACTTAAAGTTAATGACAATGTATGACTCAACGTCATTAATGATCATAAATTGAAATCAATTGATTTATTTAACTAATCAGTAATGTGATAAATAAATAGTTTTTGAACATGTTTATTTTTTACCTAAAGACGAAACCAAAACAATTCTAAAACATGCATACTTTCATATGAGTAAGTAAATTATATTTGTATATTTTTCTAAATACATTTAATTTGAATGTAAATTTAATAAAATTATTCATAAATAAAATTATGGGCAAAAAAATGTATTTTAAAATCCATAAAATCTAAGGTTTTGATGAAAATAAAAGAAACGAAAGAACTAAAAGCCAATAGTTGATTTTAATGATTTTTTTCATTAATATCAAGGTTTAATACATATTTTTAAAAGTATTTATGACTATATGTGGAATCTCTAATTAAATTCATAAAACAAAAAATATTATATACCCAACTTAAACAAAATTTAATTCATCTATATTTATATCTTAACTTGTCTCATATACAATTTATATATTTTCAATTGCATTTAATTTATCATTAGATCATGAAAATTATATTTAATTAATTATCCAATTTTAGTTTTGGCCTCACTCCACTAAGTCATCTTATTGACCCCTAACTACTAACAAATATCATTGTACAAAAAATTTTTTTTTTAATTATAGATATTACAATGGCGTGTAGAAATAGTATGATTTTAAGAATTGCAATTCTTATAAAAAATTATTATACATTATTCCTGATTTCCATATACCGGGTATTTACAAATTTTTTCCACGATTCCAAGAAGTTATATCTTAACGACCGGTGGGTGAAAGTTAATTAACCGCCTACTGCTAATAAAACGGGAGTCTCAAGTTTTAGTTAGTTGGCGATGAAGATCTTCCGGAAACTTTGAAGTGGAGTTATTATATATAATATGTATAAAGATAAACCAGTTGTTGCTGAAATGCCAACCTCTCCGCCAAAAGGTTTTTTGTGCTCTTCGCATTGACAACTGCCGATCAGTGATAACTGTATAGCTTGATTTCCGCCGTGAATATTAAATCGAAGCGCCTGATGCTAAAAGCATTTAAGAATAAAATCAAAGGTATTTAAAAAGTGGTTGTTTGTGTTCAAAATAGCAATCAGGCCTACTTCGAACCTCGAAAGAAAATGTGAAAAATGTACGCACAAAAATTGCCCAGAACCTGAAAATATCAACTCGTCCTTCTTACCATTAGTTTGAAATGTCACACGTAACAATTTGGAAATTTTTTCGACGTCGCATACGATTTAAGATGTATAGAGTGTAACTGTTATAAGCTTTGTTATCATAGTTGGACTTTCTCGGACCGCTTGTCCGCATTTGTTGACGAGGCTGCGGTCAAATTATGGTTGTTGGGGGCCTTTTTTTTACACTCGTTAATACCGATTTAAAATAAATTAAGTAATAATAGTTAAAATAATAATAATAATAATAATTTCACCTACTAATTAACAAATACAATTTACTTGTTGAAAACAAGTTTTTAAAGTATGAATATTTAATAAAAGTGATCTTTATTTTCAAATAAATTAAATTTAACATAACTGTATATATACTCACTATAATCATCATCATCATCAACATCATCATCATCATCATTATTATTATTATTATTATTATTATTTGTTGAAATATACAAATCATTAGCTTACTTGTGTATGTAAAAATGGGTTGACAAATTATACCGAGTTACCCGACTGTTCGCGTTGCGAACGTATTTCAAATTCATGTTTTCACGCTGGTGCGATTTTTGGTTATTATGCATATATAATTAACGGTTGGTATCGTGTCTTACTGCAGTGGGGTCGACCATAGCTTCAGCCATTATTTGCTAAACGTCCAGCGTACGCATGCGGCCGTCACGTTTTTGTTTCTTACTTCATGTTAAAGCCCTAGCCGTCTTTTAAAACCGATTGATGGACGAGTTTAGTCCTCTTTTTTCGTCTGACAGTGTCGAAGTATAAAGATCGACAAGTCTCCACGTATGCGCATCGATTGCATTCTTTGTTAAAAAAAAACACGTTTATGTCAATAGAATGGTTCATTGTATTCATGTTTTGTTTTCAAACGAAGTAATTATATCTATTTATTTGCGTCTATACGCGGCAATCACACCTATTTAATTGTATCTAAATGATTTTGTTTATGCGTATTGCAAATATTTGATTGTATTTATGTGAATTTTTATACGTATTTCGTCTATTTAATTATATTTACAAATACAATATACGAATATATACGAATTTGTCATATGTTTATTCATTAATTAATTTAATTCGTATCATTTTTGTATCTTGGACACGACAAGAAGAAGAAGAAGATTTTTGTATCATATAAGATTCTCTTGTTTTTATTAACCACGTAAATGACCATTCCTTTGATGCGTAGTTACATGTATACGTTGTCATAAGAATAATTATTTGATTGCGTGAGGGCGCACTCGACCCAATATTGATTCGTTACCGCGAACACCGACCCTTAGATTAGTTGGTAGTCAATGTCCCCCTTATTATGATCAAATTAGTATGTCCCGTGAAAAGGGGTGCTGGATTTTTTAATAATAATTTGAAGATTGGCAAATTAGTGAAAAAAATTATCATCTTTTTTTTCATTTGCTTATTAATTTTTTAGTGACACCCTCAACTCTCCTTCGTCCTCACACTTTATTCTAGTTCATTCTATTTTGGTGGGGGCCTTTTGAAAAAATCGAGGACGGGACTTTTTGAAGCCAGTCCGACACTGTTTGTTACCTACCGACCAAACATCGAGTTTTGTGATTTCATCCGTGAACAGTTAGAACAATATGAAGATATTTTGTCACGCCTTGTGTTTTCTGATGAAGCTACTTTCCATACAAACGGAAAAGTAAACAGACACAACTGCAAGGTTTGGGAAACAGAAGAGCCACACGAAACAGTTGAGCACATAAGGGACAGCCCAAAAGTATTGACCATATTGATGTGTGCCGTGCTCCGGAGGAGGTCACATTGAACATCTATGATGTATTTTACCTACACTTTAAGTAGTTACTAATGTTTTGTGTTTTATTTCATTCGGATATGTCAATTTGTTCAGCAAATATACTATTTTGAAATCCAGGAAAGACTTTGTAAACACTATATATTACACAATGTATAATATTATAATTTGATGAATGAACATAACAGGATATAAATAATTTTTAATATAACAAAAGTATATGTATAACTCATTAGGAATTGTATGAATTATATAGCATTTTAAACATAATTATATGTATTGTATGTAATACTGATAATTATAAAACTAATAAAACATTAATATGTAAATTCATTTCTAGAAATCATAATCCCATACATTGAATACATAATTCAAGTAATAAAACCACTAATTGGTATGTATTTTAGTATAATGCAAAATCAAACAGTACAATAGTTTTCATTCAGTTGTGCCCATCACTAGTAGTTATGATTTTATATCAATAAAATATTTAATAGGAGTATAATTAATAAAAATACTACGTTTTTCAAATTAATAAAACAATTAAAAGAATACTATTCAATATTGACTATTATCTTCTGTCATATATACCATATCCAGATACATTTAATTTCTATTTACCATGTATGTAATTGATTTTAGCAATGTAAAATATACATTGAATTTTATTTTTAGATAAATCTCTTGCCCTAGGACCTAATGAATATTGTATTAAAGCATCAATTGGAAATAAATATATTAATTCTCAAAGTAGCACATTCACCCCTACTCAATTGATCATGGAAGAAGACCAAATAAGTAATGATTAATAATATTTTACTTTCAAGCTCACAATAACAGTTTACACTATTTGTAAATAACAGGGAATAAGATTTTATGCAGAAGAGTAGATTTATTGTTTAGTGACTAGTTTAATGTTTCAAAAATCACTTTCACTATATGTATGATTTTTACTATAACGAAAAACTATATCCACTATTTTATGTGTAGCCCGTGTAGGATATCAGTTATTGTGCGAAATATAAGTTGCAGTTAAATGCTGTATTCTTCAATCACACCATATTTCGACTTTATTTGTAAAATCTTATTTTAATTACTACACAATATTTTATAATAAATCTCTTGTCATTCACTTGTTAAATTTGAAATTTATAGATCTAATAAAACTAATAATATTATAAATATACAACTGAATTTTAAAATAATATTTTTCTCGGCTAAATAATTGATATCAAGTTGTTGCTATGTTAACAAACTTATTTATATATTTTAGGTATTTCATATTATTTTATTCTTATATTCGCGAATAATTGTCATATTTCTGTCAATTTGAACAACATATGTTGGCCATTTGAATTGGTGTCCAAACCCAGATGATCAATTTTTTTATTTTAAAGTGTTTAATTTAAATTCATATTATTTAATAAGTTCGTCAGATTTTCTATTGAATTACCTCCCTCAAAATTGTATGATAGCAGTTACTTAGCAAAAAAGATTACAAGCTGCAGTCCATTGACGCATAAGTCGACTACAACTGTATTATATCACTTCTCGCATTTATTACAAAATAATCTAAATTGGTCTGTAGAACATGTTAAATACCAAAACTATAAACCAAATAAAACTAATTGTATCTATATATATATAAATAAATTGGTGTCTGTCTGTATGTATGTTATCGATGGCCAAACCACTGGCCAAACCACTAGATGGATGTTGATAGAGATTTTTCCTACGTACTCAACGTGGTCCCGGGATGGTTTTTGTCTCTTAAAAGTTTTCGAAACCCGGCTCCTTAAAAGTTTCAAAACCCGGCAATGGTAAACCAGTGGTCCATCGCAACTACGAGTTGTTTACCATTTGCCGTAACTAAGGTTGTAACGTCTGATGGTTACCAAAGTTAACTGTCATAGGTTTTTTATAAGGTTTCTGGCGTGGTTTTTTAGTAGCAATGGTAACATAGCAACCTTTATCGTCAATATTCTAGCGTCGTACGTGAAAATTACATGACAACATTCAAAATCCATAGGAAAATTTATCATCGTGCTTCTACCTCTGTCAGATTCTGATTACAAATTTCTCCACTATAACATCGAGAGTTAAACCCCACAAACGGAAATCGATTGGCCAATCTACATCTGTAGCACGAACGATACAGGCCTTTCGAAACAACCGAGCAACAAGCATCACGACTGGAAACCAACCGAGATCGAACTGCTCAAGCCCACTCGATTAAAACTGGAGAGAAGCGAGCATCACGATAAGAAACTGACTGAGAACGAACCGCTCAAGCCTGGTCTACTTATACCATTGATCACCGGAGAGCAAGTCTGACTTTAAGAAGAGAACACTATGATCGATTCAGACGGACGCTGCACGTTGAATTGAATCTTGCTGCGTTTCATTACGATGCGGAATATGAGTAATCACAGTCACCACCGAAGTGTTGACATTGGAAAAACGGACAAGTTATGCGAATCTTGCCGTGCATTGAAATTCAAAAACGAAACTCCAGGAATGTGCTGTGCAGGTGGAAAAGTGAAATTGCCATAATTACATTTAGCACCAAAACTATTATCAACGTGGGTTTCAGGTATATCAAGCCAGTCGAAACATTTCTTGGCAAACATACACAAGTACAATTCATGTTTCCAAATGACATCGTTCGGTGCAATAGAAATCATATGTGACGATTACATGACAATATTTAAAATCCTAGGGCAAATTTATCATAATGCATGATCATTTCTACCTCTGCCAGATTCAGATCACAAATTTATCCAAATTTATTTCATGGGAACCTCTGATGAATAAGTTGATCAACGTTGTCGATTAATATCCAGCTCTAGTCGGACAATTATTGCTGCATTACAAAATTTATTCGATCAACACAACGAATTAGTTCAAATGTTCAGGACAGCGCTTTAGCGAATGCCAGATGATGACCATGTTGTTGTAATAAGAGCCGATAAAACACCAGCCGGCCAAAACAAAAGACAGTTCAATGCACCAACAATTAATTAATTCACGATCGTAATAGTTGATTAAGAATTTAACTCGCGTGATGTAGTTCTTCATCGCAGAGTTGGTAATGTTCAGCGAGTTTCCGAAACACATCACTCCTACGATGCATTGTAATATCCAGTTTTATTCTGGCAAGGAGAAGATGGATATCATTTCAACATCAAAATGAAAAATCCATAAACGCATCAGAAAACAAATAAGAAAATTAGTGTCTTGAATTACTATTCGTATCGCTTGAAGATTCGGGGGAACTCAGACAATCACATTCTGAAATGTCGGCAATTGTTCCACCAGTATATTGTCGATATGAATGCAAAAATCGAAACCGAACGACTTCTCTTCATGCGATTGAATCAAATCAAACTGCGTTTGATAGAAAATATTTATTTACGCAATCCCAATGAACTGTGAAAAATGGTCATACTTCCGACTACATTTGGAAGAAGCCCATGACATATGCGTGAATACGCATAAGTTGCAATGACTTACGTTCGCGCATACGGCCGTCCGAATATTTTCATAACATTCACGTGCAATCCTACGTGGGATGAAACTAGAGAACTTATGTTGCCTGGACAATCATCTTCGGATCGCCATGACATCATTGCACGTGTGTTCAAACAAAAATTGAAATCTTTTATGGATTTCATTTACAAGTATCATGTTATTAGGGGGACACGTTGTTGGATGTATTCCATTGAATGTCAGAAAATAAGATTGAAGCATGCACACATATTGATTTAGTTGATTGATAGAATTATACCAGACAAAACTGATGCAGTCATTTCAGCTGAAATACCAGACGTTGACATTGATCCAGGCTTATTCGAAATCATTACCAAAAACATGATATATGGCCCATGTGGAGCGATCAACACTAAATCTCCATGCATGAAGAATGGAAAATGCACGAAACGCTATCCAAGAGACTTACACGCCGAAACTATCACTGGCAATGATGGATATCCCCAATATCATCGACGATCAACTGATGATAGTGGCAAACTCATCACTCTAAAAGTGCGCAACAATGACATTGTTGGATTGGGTTGTGTCGTATTCACCATTACTTTTTAAGACGTTTAAAGCACACATTAATATCGAGTATTGCAATTCAGTAAAATCGATCAATTACATATGCCAATATGTTAACAAAGGATGCAATATGGCAGTTTTTGGAGTGGGAAATGCATCTGCACCAATAGATGAAATTGAATAAAATCAATTAGTACGCTACATTAGTAGCAATGAAGCCGCTTAGCGTATTTTCTCATTTCCTATTCATGAACGTCATTCAACAATTGTTCATTTAGCTGTGCATCTTGAAAATGGATAGCGCGTGTATTTTACAACGGAAAATGTAAATGCAAGAGCATTTTTGGCATCGCAAACAACGTCAAATGCGTTCTTCTCTTTGTGTACGGATTATTTGTTCGCAAAAACGCTTCTTTACTCAGAAATGCCAAAATACTACACATGGAATACATCAGCCAAAACTTTTCAACGTCGTAGACAGGGTCAACCAGTTGAAGGATATCCTAATTTATATATGTCCGACGCTTTAGGCCGTCTCTATACAGTTCATCCAAATAATCAAGAATGTTTTTACTTGCGATTAACATTAGGTAATGCACGTGGACGGAAATCATTTCTTGAACTGAGAGCAGTCAAAGGTGAAGTTAGTGTGACCTATCGAGAAGCTTGCCAGGAATTAAATCTTCTTGAGAACGATGTTAACTGGGACACAGCACTCGCTGATGAATCAAATACTTCTCAATTATAGCAAATACGTGCATTATTTGTGATATTATTGACAACGGGATTCCCATCTAATCCAAAAGATCTTTAGGAAAAATACAAAGATGACATTAGTAAAGACATCCTACGTCGTTCTTGAGCAACAAATATCAACAAGCAATTCACACCAAACGTGTATGATAAGGCAATGCTTTTGATCGAGTATTTATGTTTGGCAATCGCTAACAAAGGATTGGTGCATTTTGCAATGTGTGCACCGATCCGACCTACTAATACCGCATATGATCGTGATTTGCAACGTGAAACACAATTTGATATCCATGACTTGGGTAATTTTGTTGAAAATAATCTTCCAATATTACTTTCAGAACAGCACATTGTATATGACACAATCATAGAGGTATTAAAAATCATAGCGGTGGATTGTACTTAATAGATGCGCCCAGAGGTACAGGAAAAACTTTTCTCATTTCTATGATATTGACAAGTATACGATCACAGAAAAAATAGCACTGACAATTCCATCATCAGGAATTTTGGCAACACTATTGGACGGTGGTCGAACAGCGCATTCAGCTCTAAAATTGCAGTTGAATTTGCAAACCACTGAGATGCCAACATGCAATATCAAAAAAAATTCTGGAATCGGCTAAGTTCTCCAAACATGTGAACTTATCATATGTGACGATTGTACAATGATTCACCAAAAAACTTTAGAAGCGCTTCATCGTACACTTCAAGATTTGTGGGGTAATAGACAGCCTTTTGGTGGAAACCATTTTTTAAATTGTCAGGGGATTTGCGACAAACTCTGCCAGTGATACCACGTTCAACTTCGACTGATAAACTTAAAGCACGTCTCAAATCTTCAGTTCTATGGCGACATGTCTACAAATTGACTTTGAAAACCAATATGCGTGTTCAACTATAAAATGATGCATTCGTCGAATGTTTCGTAAAACAATTGCTGGATATTAGGAATGGAAGTTGGCAACTATTCTACATAATGTATCATATTACCAACAGACTTTTGTAAGATGACATCTATCAAATACGAATTAATTCAAAACGTTTTCCCAAATATTGCGCGGAATTATAAAAATTATCTACGGCTTAGTGTATTTGCTATATTAGTAGCTTGGAACAACGATGTCAATGCTATCAATTTCAGCATTTAAGACGGAATACCTGGCGATGCGACAACGTACATGCCTATCGATACTGTGATGAATCAGGACGAAGTGGTCAATTACCCCACGGAATTTTTGAATTCACTCGATTTGCCAAGTATCTAATGATTATATAAAAATATCTAATGATTATACTCGTTTGATCGCGACTATTTACCTTATTCATCATTGAGCTCCCCCATTGTATTTATGCATATACTTAAACGTACGAACGCTGTACACATGATGCACATTATTACAATAATAGAAATTTATCTCATTAGTGATAATACTATATAACAAACTCTATTTTCGCCTAACAAATATTATGTGTACAATATAATACCTGTTTTACCCATATATTACAGAAATTTATATAGTTCACATAAATTTATCCATTTCTTAAATTTTTAATGACATATTAATACATTACTGAAAAATTCCTATGTCATATTCATCGATAAATAATACCATAACATATTTCACTCCCTTTCGTATAAAAAAAGTATTCTTTATGAACTACATTCTTATAATATATTTCATACGATATAGGGTCGTACACACCTATTCAGACTTGCATAATATTTATCGTCAAATGTACAATAAGTGTGTCCTTCGAAATATAAAAAGCGTATAGTTGCCGACTATCGTGTATAATTTATTCTTGAAAGGAACCAAATTCATTATCACCCCTGGTACTATATTAGTCTGTAAACACTTTTAGTCACTTTTAATCGACTATGTTCAACCGGGTATTAAAGGAATTTATACAGTTCACATAAATTTATCCATTTCTTAATACAATAAAAATATGCAAAGTATTCTAATAACAAAGAACAATCATTCAATTGCCTTTTTCTTCAGATTATTCAGATGCAGTGATAGATGACACATATAACGATCCCTATAAAGGATTTTATCAGCCATTAGAAAACACAATTTCCGATAACCAAAATAACTTCGCCACCAATATACCGGAAAGCAGCAAATACCATGAAGGTTATGATTTAAATTTACCAAGTACTTGTTGTCTACATTTTGTGAGTCACAATAATGATTTACTCTGTTTGTCAATAACGGAAAACAATGTTTCAATTGCTTCCAAAAAGCCATCTGTAAGGTTAAAAACTTCTTCTGAACAGTTAACTAAATAGATCTACAACAATAAAAGATTTCATTTTTTGTAGAGAAGCCTTTCCGAGACGACCGTGACGTCGCCCCTTTCCGGCTCCATCACCTCGGCCCTGGCAACCCTGATGCGGGTCTTGCAGTCCTGGAGGACTGCTAACTCCCGCTCAACGACGCAGATGGCTTCTTGGATGCCCTTATGGACACCCTTTCCACCTTTTTCCACGACGATCGCGGCAGCGGCCCTGATGTGCTCATTGACACAAGTGAAGGAGTTTTCCTCCCTCGTCTTCAAGGAGCTCATCGAGGCCACCGGTTGGGAAAAGCTGTAAAACAACTTCTCCCTAAGGTTGTCTCCCGGGTTGCCAGCTACAGCCGCTTCTGCATCCGACGTCCTAGTTTCCAATGTCTTGTCTTTTATCTTGTCATCCTTGTTCGTGTTTTCATTCGATGTTCCTTGATTTCCGTCCGAGTTGTTTTTTTAGTTTGATATTTTCCATGTAGATCCCACGAGGATTTAGGGAAGAGGTGGTCCGCTGCGTCAGAGCCCCGAATGACGTGGTAAGGCTGTATACTGTGGTGCGCCAGGTGCCACACAGGGTCCTCGTGGACAAGTATCTATCTCCGTGCCTCCTGGCCCCAGTCAATTAAGCCCAGAGCCAGGTTGGTGCAAGACAGGGGTGTAAACACCCCTGGTGGAACTCTTAGTCTGGTCGTTCTCAGTTTATTCTTGTACAACATGAGAGGCCCTGGTTGTAGAATACACTACCGTTGGCATGGCACCAAACCTCATTGAACGACCGTTCAAGCCTCCTCACCACAACAAGGTGAGTTCCAAGAGGGGGGAGGGGGTACGTACTTTTTTTTTTTTTGAAGAAGAATCGGCGTTTACACCCACTGCCCTGAAGGCCTGTTAATCAGTGCTTAGAGCAGTGTGTCGCCATCGTTTATTTAAAATCAAACAACACAATTTTCCACTAGGGTGGGTGACCGGACAATACCCGGCCACACCTCCCCTTACAAAAATTTATACATTTTAATATCAAGGGAGGAGCGGCAGATCAGTTCCTACCGCTCCTCCCCTCACACTGTTTCTATCTATGTGGAGGGGCGTCTTGTAGCCGCCCATCTTCGGTTACACCCATATTCTCCGCGGCAGCTTCTGTGGCCGCCGCCGTCGGAGGGTTAGGACATGCCCCCTCCGCTGACGGAATGACGACCTTTGCCGCCGCTATGTGGCCCTGCTTGAGGCACCGGAAGCAGGTTGGCTGGCGTTATTCCAGCAACCTGACCCGGCACCTGGTCCACCCGACTATGACACAACGTGTCTCGGCGAGCTTTAGAGCTGCCGAGTACGTTGTGTCGAACCGGGCGACCATTCCGCCTCGCCCGCCCGGGTTTCTACGCAAATAGACAGCCGGAGAGCCGTTCTTCGCGTAGTCCCGCCGGACGAGGCCGGCGCGGGTCAAGCCGCCTTCAACGTCCGCCTCTTCGTACCACTCCGGCACGTCAAGAAGCAGGATCGGAGTACGGCGATCGGGACGGTTGACCCGAGCGTCTACCCCCACGACGGCCCTGACGTTATCCGCCAGGATATCAGCCCCCGCGGCGTCATCCACCTCGAGGAGGATGCCGCCTGTCCTCGTCGTCCTGGTGGTCGAATCTTGACGCCGATGGCGTCGAGATTGACCTTGCTGGTGACCCTCTTCATCAAGGAGGTCAGTGTAACCCCCTCACCGGTCGGCCGGTCAATGACGACCGCCGAGGTTCGGGGAACACGCCTCCGTACGAGGGCCGCCTTTGCCTCGATCGGCGAAGGCTTGCTTTTCGCCACCGGCTCCGGACCACTAACGCGCTCCGCTCGTTTGCGTCCCCTCCTCATGACCTCAACCCATGAGGTCGGATTTGGGTCCGTAGCGGGCGCGGATAGGGACGACGCTGCAGCCTCCTCCATTCCTTCCTCTTGCGGGGACTCCTTGTGTTTGGTCAGCGGTGGCGGCGGCGGCGGCTTCCGCTGCTGCTGCTGCTGCTGTTGCTCCGGCTGCTGCTTCTGCTGCTTCCGCTGCTTCGGTTGCTGCTGGTCTCTGCCGTTGCTGCTGTTGCTGCAGCGGCTGGGACAGCATACACCGGAGCTCACGGTTTTCAGCCGAGAGCTCCGCGATAGCTCTCCCTTGCTCCAGCAGGTCCGATTGGACCTTGAAAAGGGCCTTCAGTACAAGGCTCAGAGAGCCTTGCACTGCGGTGTCCTCAGCTGCTGGAGCAAGAGGGGAAGCTACCATCTCCGGGGTAGCTTCCGCCCGTGGCCTTTTGGCGGGGAGCTTTTCCAGGACAACGATGTCATCGTGCATTTCCGACTCCTCTGCCTCGGCCCTGGCAACCCTGATGCGGGCCTTGCAGTCCCGAAGGACTGTTAGCTCCCGCTCAACGACGCGGATGGCTTCCTGGATGCCTTTGTGGACACCCTTTCCACCTTTCTCCGCGACGATCGCGGCAGCGGTCCGGATGTGCTCCTTGACGCGGGTGAAGGAGTTCTCCTCCCTCGCCTCCAAGGAACTCATCGAGGCCACCGATTGGGAAAAGCTGTAAAACAGCTTCTCCTTGAGGCGGCCTCTCGAACTGCCAGTTACAGCCGCTGCTGCACCTGACGTTCCTGCATCCGAATCCGAGTCCTTAGTCCGTTTGTCCGTGTCAGTTGTTCCGTCTGTTTCCCCTTTGTCTTCGTCCGAAATGTTTTTGAAAATTTTCTTGTCCATTTTGATCCCACGAGGATCTAGGGAAATGGTCGTCCACCGCCTCTAGGGAAATGGTCGTCAGAGCCCCGAATGACGTGGTAAGGCTGGATACTGTGTGTTATGCCTAAGCCACACAGGGTCCTCGTGGACACGTAACTATCCCCGTGCTAAGTGACCCCCTTCACGAGTTGGGGGTTAGGAGAGTCGGTTTTTCGTCAGCGAAAGGCATGCTCAGTCCTCCTGGCCCCAGCCAACCAAGCCCAGAGCCAGGTCGGTGCAAGCCAGGGGTGTAAACACCCCTAGTGGAACTCTTTTTCGGGTCGTTCTCGGTTTAGTCATGTCCAACATGGGAGGCCCTGCTGGTAGAATACACTACCTTTGGCATAGCACTTAACCTCATTGAACGCCTGCTCAAGCCACCTCACCACGACAAGGTGAGTACCAAGAGGGGGAGGGTGTACGTACTTTTTTTTTTTTATAAATCGGCAATACACCCACTGCCCTAAATGCCTGTTCAGCAGTGCTTGGGGTAGTGGGTCGCCATCGTTTATTTAAAAACAAAATGAATAAAAACAGTTTTCCGTTGGGGTTGATGACCGGACAATCCCCGGCCAAACCACCCCTCACAAAACGTAATACAAATTAAACAGGGAGGAGCAATAAAGCAAATGCTAACTGCTCCTCCCCTCACAATTTATAAGTCAAGAGGGCAACCAGCCGCCGCCCTCCTTCTCCTCCAACCACGCGATGGAGCAATCCCCTGCAGGGACTGCCTCTCCCGCTCCGCTTCCTCCTTCAGACCCATCACGGTCGAAGCAAAGTGAACAACCGCTTCCCATTTCGCCGGGAACTCCAGTATTTGGGCGACGAGATCACGCGGCCGGAAACGACCTATAACGCGTATAAGGTCGTTCCTGGCCCACTCGAACGCCTCGCAGCGAACGAGCGTGTGAAACGCGTCGTCATCCTCCTCGCTGTAAGAGTCGGGTGGTCCGCAGTGGGAACACCCGCTCTCCGGAGCACGGCCGATCCGGCGTAAAAACCGGTTGAAATAACCATGCCCCGTTAACAGCTGGGAGAGATGAAACGTCATCTCACCGTGCGATCTCCTCACCCACCGATCGAGTAGCGCAGGGGGTATGAGTGTCCGGGTCCAGTCCCGTCCGCTCCCGACGGGAGCGTCCCATCTCACTACCCTCCCCGCCCACTCATCCGTCGTCACGGCTCTCGGGTCGCCTGACGTAGCCGGAGTTCCCGAAGACCGTCCTTCCGCTGCCGGCGGTGTCGCCCTCCTCGCGTCGTACACCGAAGCGCGTTCGACCGCGAGGAGGTCGAT
Organism: Schlechtendalia chinensis; assembly: GCA_019022885.1. Classification (NCBI taxonomy): domain Eukaryota; kingdom Metazoa; phylum Arthropoda; class Insecta; order Hemiptera; family Aphididae; genus Schlechtendalia; species Schlechtendalia chinensis. The sequence goes on from CM032339.1 coordinate 45,944,683, forward strand.
AGGGGGTAACCGCGCGACGACCAGCACGGCGTCACGGGAGACTGTGCGATACGTACAGGCGCTCCTGATGGCCGCCCTACGCTGAACCTTAGCCAACGTTTCTACGCCCCGCGGGTTATAAGCCAGCGTAGGCGCCCACGTCGGAGCGCCGTACAATAGGGTCGATTGCATGACGCTCACCAGCAGACGCCTACGGCTTTCCCGGGGGCCGCCCACGTTCGGCATGAGTACACACAGAGCGGACATCACCCACTCGACTTTCGCCGAGTTCAAAGAGGGGGGGGGGGTACGTACTTTTTTTTTTTTTTTAATATATATCGGCAATACACCCACCGCCCTGAATGCCTGTGCAGCAGTGCTTGGGGCAGTGGTGGGGGGGTACGTACTTAACCTAACGTAAGGTTAGGTACCTTCCGTTCATGTTCTCGCTCCAGATGGCAGAGAACACATCTACCTAATGATAAAAAAAATCTACAATAACCTTGCCTCCTCTTTAAAAAAACATCCTACGAAAATTCAACTCAAAACAAAAAATTTCCAAAAATACCTAAATTCTCTCGCCCCATCAAACAATACCATATGGAAAGCAAATAAAAATATACTAAAACAAAAAAAATGTAATATCTCTCTTACGCTATCTGGATAATACCCTAGCTACTTCTCATCTGGAAAAGGCAAATTTATTTGCCTCCAATCTAGAAACCAGATTTACTCCACACCCCGATATACTAGACACAGCTAACTTATCTTATGTCGAATCATCTCGGTAACAAACTCTCCCAATATCGCTACCAACACAACATACTTCCCCCGCTGAAATTCAGTTTATTACTAAAAAACTTCCTTATAATAAATCTCCTGAATATTACTTTAAAACATACCGCATTATCAAACAGTTACCAAAAAAAGCCTTCATACTCCTTTCACACATAATTAATTCTATCTTATGCCTCTCTTATATACCTCTTACATGGAAACACGCAATCATAGTGTTAATATATAAGCGGGAAAAACCCTTTGATCTTTCTTCATCATACCGCCCAATCAGTCTTTATCCTTCCTTCTCAAAAATCTTTGAAAAAATCCTCCTCAAAAGAATTTATCCAATTATAACGGAAAACAAAATAATCCCTAACACGCAATTCGGTTTTAGAAATAACCACTCCGCTCTTCATCAAGTGCAACGAATTGTCGATAATATTGCGTCTACGCAAGAAAATAAACACTACTGCACCGCTGTATTTCTCGATGTCGCAGAAGCATTCGATTGGGTATGGCACAAGGGACTCTTATACAAAATTCGTTTTCTACCCGCAACATTATTCCTTACTATATTAACTCATTCATCTCTAAACGCACATTCCAAGTCCGCTGTAAAGATGAACTGTCGTTAAAACACCCTTTAAAGGCAGGGGTACCACAAAGGAGCATTCTTGCCCCAACCTTGTATAACCTTTACACCTGTGACATACCACACTCAAAAAATACGACTTTAGCCACCTTTGCTGATGACACCGTGATAATGTCTTCTAATAAACACCTAAAATCAGCCACAAATCATCTCCAAGAACATCTCCTTATACTTCAACATTGGTTTCATAAATGGAGAATAAAAATAAATGAAAACAAATCTACGCATATAACTTTTAGCTAAAAACAGCTAACCTATAAAATTAAATAACAAAATAATTCAATAGCAAAACTCTGTGAAATACCTTGGACTGTATCTAGATAAAAGGTTAACTTGGGCAACCCACATAAAAAAGAAAGTTTTTCCCTCAACTTGAAACTACACAAATTTAGATAACTCCTCCGTTCCAAGCTCTCTTTAAATAACAAAATCCTCATTTATAAACAAATCATCCGACCTGCTATGACTTATGGTATTCAACTTTGGGGAACAACAAAAAAATCAAATTTTAACAATTTCCAAGCTTTCCAGTCAATAAATCTCAGATTTATCATAAATTCCCCTTGGTATATCAGTAATCACTCACACCACAATGACTTAAAAATTCCAACAATACTCATTCTTGCATCCAGCCATTACAAAAAATTTCACGAAAATATCTTTAACCATTCAAATCCTCTCATCTCTAATCTCTCCTCCCTCACGCTTCCTAATAACCCACCCCGTCGTCTAAAACGCAGCTGGCCACGAGATTTACTTAATAGATAAAAAAAAAATTTTAAAAAAGCCCAATGACAAACTTCCAAACGCATTAAATTTTAAGCACCTCTATTGAATTAGTACCACGGAGCACCTCCTTCCTTCATGCCATCATGCTCTGTATAAATATTAACTAAATTGCCTATTGTAAACATTATTACAGTTTGTATATTATATTTAAAATAAAATAAAAAAAAAACATTTAGTACAAAACATAAATACATTTATCACATTAATATTTTAATCATCTTAAAGGAATTGTGCAAAGATGGATAAAGTAATTGCTTTTGTCCTTCTAATAAAGTAACATTAGTATTCAATTTTAAATGATAAACTTATGATGGATACAAATAGGTTATAAAGGGAACATAGGAAAATATATTAAAATATATCTCATTATTAATAGTACTATATAACAATCTCTATTTTTGCCGAACAAATATGATTCATACAATATAATACCCGTTTTACTCATATATTACAGGAATTTATATAGTTCACATAAATTTATCCATTTCTTAACACAATAAAGATATGCACGGTTTGCCAATAACAAAGAACAATTATTCAATTGCCTTTTTTTTTAGATTATTCAGATGCAGTGAGAGATGACACATATAACGATCCTTATATGGGATTTTGCCAGCCATTAGAAAACACAATTTCCGATTACCAAAATAACTTCGCCACCAACATACCGGAAAGCAGCAACTACCATAAAGGTTATAATTTATAATATACCAAGTACTTGTTGTCTACATTTTGTGACTTACAATAATGATTTACTCTGTTTGTCAATAACGGAAAACAATGTTTCAATTGCTTCCAAAAAGCCATCTGTAAGGTTAAAAACTTCTGCTGAACCGTTTACTAAACCTTATAATAATAGATCTACAACAATAAAAGATTACATTTTGTTTATCAACATTTTCAACTTCATTATTAAATAATTTGAACATTGGAACGTCATATAAACTAAAGTGGGCTCATTAAGCGCCCATAACAGTACGGTGATATTATCGGGCAATTATTGTTATATATTTATATATATTCATTTTTCTTATTTTTCTCTTACTCAAACGTAGTTTTAGATCAGTTTTACCGTGCCGTTGTCGTTGTCGCGACACTCTGTTTGGCTGCTATTGTATTCTTCTTTATTCCTTTTCTGTGTGTTCAGTAATTTAGCAATATCCATTTCATAAAAAACGGGTATTAATGAACACCATGAAGTAAAACAGTAGGATATAAAGAGGATTCTGGACTATAGGGAAACCCATAGCTCCTGTTATAATTATACAACTATAACATTTAAAACATAACATAAATACATTTATCTCATTAATATTTTAATCAACATAAAAGTATTATGCAAGGAGAGATAAAGTAATTGCTTTTATCTCTTATAATGAAATAACATTAGTATTCAATTTTAAATGATAAAATTATGATGGCTATAAGTAGGTTATAAAGAGGGTTCTGGATCATAGGGAAATATATGAAAATGTATCTCATTATTAATAGTACTAGATAAAAAACTCTATTTTTACCTAACAAATATTATTCATACAATATAATACCAGTTTTACCCATATATTACAGGAATTTATATACTTTACATAAATTTATCCATTTCTTAAAATTCTTTTTTTTATTTAGAAAAAGACAATAACAATCTAAACACATTTTAGTATAATAAGTTATTTTGATAATAGTGAATATAAAATAACATGAATCACATGATCGGAGAAGTCACCTATTAGGGTATAACCCCTATTTATAATTGGATTATAATCTATTTTTTTTTATTTTATAAATAAAGGAAAGTTTTTTTTTAAAGAATTAAAATTTTTTTTTTTAAAAAAAGAAGTAAGTCACGATTCTAATTTCTTTTTAATCTACGTGGAAGGTTGTGAGGAAATACGATTTAAAGACATGATTTGAAATAAAGGGTTAGTACTTAGCGATAGTTTGGTGTGGAGATGCTTGTAATGCAGTTTTGCAAGTTCATTTGCAGTTTTTATTTATAGATCATTATGCAGAGCTTGGTTTGTTATATACCAGGGGGCACCAGTAATTATACGTAAAGTTATATTTTGAAATAACGGGATTGGATGAATATTTGAGGGTTTGGCCGGACCCCATATTTGAATACCATAAGACCAAAGTGGTCTTATGAAAATTTTGTAGAGAAGTATTTTTATTTTGAGTTTGAGTTTGGACTTTAAGAGGGGTCGGAAAAGATGAAGTCTAATATTGGCTATTTTTATTTTATTTTTAAGGTGGGGCCCTCAGGTAAGGCGTTTTTCAAGTATAATGCCTAAATATTTTGTTTCATTAGAAACAGGAATGTTTACATTGTTTAATTTAATTGGGGGACATATATCATGGCAAAGGGAAAAGGTGACATGAGTTGACTTACTCTCATTTATTTTTATTAGTCAGTTTTTGCACCAAGCTTCGATGAGGCTTGCATGATATTGCAAATTTGTGCAGCAGTAGTAATATCATTATATGTAAAAAATAAGGCCGTGTCGTCAGCAAAGATGGCTGATAAAGTGTTAGGTGTCAAAGGGATATCGGAGGTATAGATGATAAAAAGATCTGGTGCAAGGTCACTGACCTAATGGGACCCCAGCAGAGATATTGTGTTGGGGCAAAAAAGAGTTATCTTTTCTGATTGTAAATTTTCTATTAAATAAAAATGATTTCAGAATTAAAAATATTTGAGCGAGCATGAACTTTTTTAATTTGTAAAGTAAACCATCGTGCCAAACTCTATCAAAAACCTGGGCAATATTAAGGAAGAGCCCAGCACAAAATTGTTTCCTTTCAAAAGCAGTAGAAATTGTGTCAGTCAATCTATGAATTTAATATATTGTAGATATTTAGTTCGGAAGCTAAACTGAGTATTTAGTATGATTTGGTGTTTGAGTAAAAAGAGTCGAATTATTCGAAAAATTAATTTTTCGAATAATTTACCTAGAGTTGGTAGGAGACTGATGGGTCTTTAAGAAGAAGCTTGGTTTTTAGGTTTTCCTACCTTTGGTATAAGAATTACGACAGCTAATTTTCAAAAGGAAAATAAGATAACCGAAGAATTGAGCTGTAGAAATGTGTTAATGAAAGAATACATTTTTTTGACAGGTTTTTTAATACTTTGTTAGTAATTAAGTCATGTCCAAATGCTTTATGTGCGAGTAATTTCTTGATAATACAAACGATTTCAGTTGGGGAAATTGGTTTATTAGGTAGAGACATTGGAAGGGGGAAAGAAGATAGATGCACTGACTTGGTTTAAGTGGTCAGGATTTGGGTAGATATCTTGGTGAGGTTTGAACGTATTGGCCAAATATTCAGCAAAAACTAAAAATTTTTCTTCATCTGTTGAAGCTAGCGTATTATCTCTTTTGAGGAGAGGCAGGATGGATTCATGGAATTTTGGTTAATTTTTTCGTGGCTTTCCATAAGGAATTATCGATAGAATTTAAAGATTTTATATAATTTAAATGTTGATCGGTCTTATATTTGAAAAGTTCTTTTTTTCTTAAATTAGAAAGATAATTATAAAGTTGTTTATCATTGGGAAGACGTGAATTTTTCCACGTAGATCTAGCGTGCTGTTTCTTATTAATAAAAAATCGTAAATTATGTGGAAGAATATTATTTGGTGGAAAATTAAAAGAGATAGTTTTAGTCGAAGAAACGGCTGCATTTTTTATTATTTTGACCAAGTTTTGAGCTGAATTTTCGATTTCGTCATGTGTTTTAAGTGAAATTTTAAAATCTATTAAGTTGCCTAAATTAGTTTAGAATTTATCCCAGGCAATAGGTCCTTTTGTGAGCGATGGTTGAACATTTAATTTTGGCGATCCTCCGATTGAAAGAATTATGGGGTATGATCGCTAGATATGTGAGTGATATAATTGACAACTGTATTTAATTGGTTTGGGATATTTGTTATGAAGAAGTCGAGAATGTCAGGGTTACGATTTGAATGGGAAGGCCAGTATGTGGGTCTAGTAGGAGACGCAAACGAAAGATGACCATTATTTAAAATGGAATGAAGTGTTTCGCTTCTTTGATTATTAGAGAAACAACACCATAGAGAGTGCTTGGCATTAAAGTCACCCCTGCTATGAATGAGTGCCCTAGAGTATTGAAAAATCTGACGAAATCGTCGCAGTGAATAATACGACAAGGTGGCGTATGTATATATTACTACTTATAATATATTTTAGTATAATTCTTAATATATATCGGATTCTTAATATTTCTATCCCATTATAGATGACGCTCTTTCCAAGTTTCTTGACGACTTTCAAAGCCATTATCAGCCCTTTAATTGCCCTTCTTACTACGGTAATTTCCAAGCTTCTCGATATCAAACATGTCTAATACGTTTACCTCTAACTCCCTCCTCATCCTCCTTTGGAATGCCAACGGGCTAAAAAATCACAAAAACGAGCTCCTAGTCACCATACAGGAAAAAAGAGTTGTTATTGTACTGATTTCTGAAACTCATTTTACTAATAATTCCTACATCAATCTCCCTGGTAACCACACTCTTTGTGCCAATCACCCCGATAACACAGCTCATGCAGGCGCAGCAATTTACATCAGATCCTCACTTGCCTATATACCACTACCTAATTTTATAACAAAACACATCCAATCATGTGCTATATCTCTCATTCTTAATAATATCCCTATTACAATTGCAACTACCTATTGCCCGCCAAAACACTCAATCTCACCAGACAACTTCACCAAATTTCTCTCCACCCTAAATAATAATTTCATAGTAGGTGGTGACCTAAATGCAAAGCACATCCAATGGAGCAGCCGTGCTTCCAACCCCAGAGGTAACTCTCTCCTTCAAACACTATCTCCCTTTAATGCTACCATCATAGCACCTCCAAACTATACATATTGGCCAACCTCTCGTCGCAAAATACCTGATATACTAGATATTTTTGTCTCTAAAATCCCCAGTAATATTCACGCTCAAATATTTAATGTTTTTGACCCTTGCTCTGACCACTCACCAATCATGCTCTCAATAGACTGTCTACCTTTTACTAAACTTAACAACCTCAGTTCTTTCACAATTTCCAACAGATTGGGATAAATTTGAAAAAATCTTATCAGACCAAACCTGCTTAAAAACCCGTCTTAAAACCCCTAATGATATCGACGATGCCATGAATATAATCACATCTAACATTCAATCCTCAATCTGGGACTCAGCAAAACCTATGCCTTCGCAAAAAAAGCCTTCCTTTAATCTTCCTTCATATATTCGATGTCTTATATCTCAAAAGCGTCGAGCCCGCGCTATATGGCAAAATACTAGATACCCTGCAGATAAACGTCACTACAATGCGCTTACTCAAAAACTCAAACACCTATTAGCTAACTTTAAATCTGAATCCTACGCCAAGTACACATCCTCTCTCACGTCTAAGGACGGCTCCTTATGGAAAGCTACTAAAAAATTGCTGCGTATCCATAACCCCCCTACTACTCTACGTACTATGTAAGGCAGTTGGGCAACGTCCGAGCAAGCTCAAGCAGATATATTCGCCAATCACTTATACAACACTTTTCAATTACATTATAATATTCTCTTACCAATGAAAATCAATGAAATCGAAACCCACCTCAACTCCCCTCTTCCAATGTGTCTTCCCCCGAGAGCCTTTTATCCTAATGAAGTTAAATTTTGTCTTAAAAGAATTCTCCAAAAAAAATCTCCTGGCTTCGACTTAATAACTTTTGAAATACTCAAACACCTCCCCAGGAAAACCATAATTTTCCTTACTCAAATATACAATGCGTGATCCGCTTATTATACTTTCCTTTATTATGGAAATACTCTATTATTATTGTTATACTAAAACCACAAAAACCACCTGGCTGTTCTTCCTCATATAGACCAATCAGTCTTCTCCCTACCCTCTCCAAGTTATTCGAAAACTTCTCTTTAAACGCCTACTACCGATCGTCAACAATAATAATACTCTTCCCGATTCCTAATTTGGCTTCCGTAATCGCCATTCTACGGTACATCAGGTCCACCGTCTGGTCGACAAAATCTCTTTCACTTTAGAAGAGAAACTATACTTTACCGGTGCTTTCCCCGACGTCTCTCAAGCGTTCGATAGAGTCTGGCACGCAGGTTTATTATCCAAATTAAAGCTGCTCTTTCCTAGCCATTACTACTTAATCCTTAAGTCATACCTTGAAGATCGCTTCTTTTCTGTGCGCATAGCTTCCACCATTTCCTCTCCTACTGAAATAAACGCAGGCGTACCACAAGGTGCAGTCATTGCTCCCCTACTTTTCAATCTCTTTATCTCGGACCAACCTACATCGAATCACACAGTTCTTTATGACTTTGCCGACGACAAAGCCATTTTAAATAGCAACCAAGATCCAAACCTAGCTTCGTCCCAACTGCAAGACTATTTTAACCATTTGGAAACGTGGTATAAACTATGGGGTGTAAAAATGAACGAATCCAAATCTGTCCACTATACTTTCTCTCTTCGTAAGGGCACATGCCCGACACTCTTCCTTAACAACCAATCCCTCCCTTCAGCCCAACAGGTACGCTACCTTGGTATCACTATTGATCGTCGGCTTACCTGGCTGCCGCACATAGCCAACAAAATCCGACTACTTAATTCTCGACTCCGACTTCTTCATCCTTAAATTACATGTAATCACATAAAACTTCCAATAAAACTTCTAATTTACAAGCAACTTCTAAGACCTATGTAGACCTATGGTATCAACTATGGGGCACTGCTAAAATTTCCAACACAAATCGCATCCAAAGGTTCCAATCAAAAATACTCCGATTAATCTCCAAAGCTCCCTTCTATGTTTCTAACCGTACCCTCCACTCTGTCCTCAAATACCCTTAATAACCGAAATAGCCAAACTTCATTATAAATGTTTTAATAATCGCCTTGCTCGACACCAAAATCAACTAATTACTGAACTCTCTTCTCTCACTATTCCAGGCAACCCTACTAAAAGACTAAAACGACAGTAGTGTCGTGATTTACTTAATTAATTAATATATTCATATCGTAGTTCCTCCAGTGAGAGGCCTCTAACATTCTGTTATTCCTGTCTTTTTTATATTTTAATTGTAATCATCTATTGTACTTATTGTTCGAATGCGTATCAGATTGTATGAAATAAAAAAAAAAAAAAAATTAATATTTCTATATAACAAACTCTATTATGACCTAAACATATTATTCATAGCTGTCTATAAATATATTATAGAAATTTATTTTACTTTCACGCACATATTATAGGAATATAACTAATTCATATTTATATATCCATTTCTTAAACTTTTAATGTCTTATAATAATGTAGCAAAAAATTGTTTTATCATATAGACCGTTACATAATAATATACAATACATTCCCATAATATGAGTCATAAGATAGGGTTATACAGACCTGTAGAGACCTGTATAGACCTGCATAATATGTTTTGTTAGCAAATGTATATGCTAAATCGAGTTTGTCCCATTGTCAGTAACGTCTTCACTTCCGAACAGTACAGTCGTTATTTACATCATGCTGCAATTGTGTTTAATATCTTTAATCGATAAACTTGAATACGTGTCACCTTTTTTCATTCATGCGTACATTAAATAATAAAAATCATTAATTTACTAATTATATCGATCATGTAAAGTCGTCAATAACATGTACGCTTCCAAACAGTACAGACGTTTTATGCTCGCGCTACAATTGTGCTCTCTCTTTAATTGACCTACTCGTCTGTGTCTCGTCGTTTTTGTTCTCGCGTCTTTATATTCATATTTTTATTATATTTATAATTGCTATAACTATTATTTCATAATATAATATTTTTTTGAAAAATATTTATTTGTACAGTGTGTAATAAAGTACTTACAGCCAAACGTAATTTAGAAAGGCACACTTAAGTTTATAATGGGACTAAATTTTCATGTAATGAAAATGCTCGAAAATGTTTACACTTAAGGAATACCTAACACATCATACGGAAAAAACTCATGGTAGGTAACTAAATTATTATTTGCATGTTAATCATTATCCATATTTATTATTTCGTTTAACATATAACAATGTTATTTTACCAGTTAAACAACAATACACGGACTAGTGTGTATATAAAAATAATCCAAAAATCAAACATTCTTCTCTCCACAATAACGCCGATATTTTTAAATATATGATGATAGCAGGAAAAAAACATAGTTGTAATGATAACGATAAGATTGTATAAATATCTATTTAATTAAAGTAATGTATACTTGGATATTTTATTATTATATTTACCATTATTTTTTAGTATAAATATTATTTTCTTTATCTTTATATTAAACTAAATCTATTTTTATTTTATGTTTATATTATAATTTCTTTCGATTCACGTAAATGAGAAAACGAAAAATCTGCTTGGTGCAATTCAATTAAAAAATGTTTGAATGAAATAAGCAACTGGCTTTACAGAAATTTCTTCATCACATCATTGTAAAATCGTTTGGTACTTTGTAAAATATTTCTACAAGTATATCAACAATTTAAGTAGTTATCGTTCATTTTTAATCTCCATAAAGAAAGATTTAATTAAAATATTGTAAGATAGTACAGTTATTCGACCTATTAAATATAATGTGAAAATGGAAATCATTTACAATATACCATAAATAGTAAATGTACGATTACCATAACAATGTAATTAAACATCATTATTACGACTTAACTACATTACAACGTTTTCGAAACATCCAACACCGCAAAACCAATATAAATTGGTTTATCAAATTTAATGAACTTATTAATTCATAGCTACAACGAATAAGTTTTCATAATATGATGTTGCGTATTTGAAAGTTGGTTGATTGATCAATTTCTGTAACAATGATATCTGAAGAAACTAATTCCATTTTTATACGTTTTCGTACATTTTCCACAGTTTTTCTTAAAAAATAGTATATTATGTAAAATAATAATATTAATTATACTGAAATAATGATAATAACATACAAGATTTTTTCAAAATCATTTTTTGCTTTTTTCTCATTTCAGTATTGAGTGAATATATTCAGCTAATTATGGTGACTGGATAAATTCGAATACTCTATTCACCTATATTATACAATAAAATTATTAATAATGTTATAATAGTATTTGAAATAATATTTACTTTTACAACTTTTAATTCATTAGCAATAGCCTGTTTTAAACATCGGTAGTGTACGACATATCGTTTCTTCTTCTTGAGCGTTGCCATTAGTTTTTGAACTTTTGATCCGGGTGGTATCCTATATATATATATAAGTTATTACCTGGAAATAAGTTAAATTAAAATATTTTTCCAAAAAAGTTATTAATTTATACTTGCAATCTTAGTACATCAAATACGAATTTGGTTTGGTTTGTCGTATTCGATCATTTTTGCAATATTCGCTTTCGCGTGTCACATACTTGCCTGTGTTAAGTCTCCTCGAATGCTTGCAAATTAATTAATTAGATATAAATTCTATAATAAATTTAATATTACAGTGAAACCTGACTTAACGGACACCTGTATATAGACACCTCTCTTAACGGACTCTTAATTCCCGGCAAAATATATGTATTCCAATGTATTTCGACCTGTTCATAACGGACTCTTTGTATTACACACACGGACACTAATAATTTACCCCGGTGATTTGATAACGGACGAAAATCGTAGTTAAAATCAAAATGTGATATCATATGTATGTATGTACAAACTACGAAACAGCGTCAATACGGAGCGCAATTAGGTATACGAAAAAACGCGGATTACGACCGATTAAATTATCACCGATTACGATAACGTAAATTGCGAGTAGATACCTATTGAATCTATGAAATTGAGATAAATTTAACAGAAATAAATCTAGATATAAATTGCAATATGTATAAAAGATAACCATGAGTAGTTCTAATGTTTTTATTCAGTTTCTATCGGTTCGTAATCAGAGTTGTACATATTTTTCTTGACAATAGCACCTCCCGTACCGTGTAAATCTTTCAATTTAAAACAAAAGGTGGACATTACTCGTTGTAAAGACTCTAGAGATTTGTCTATTCGTAAACTTGCTGACAAATTTGCCACCGGTAAAACGCAAGTGGCTTAAGTTTTGAAGAATAAAGAAGATATTTTACGTCGATACAACGAAAATACCACAAACGAAAAATCTCGCCGATTTCAGAGGAACAGACCAGGTGAGTTGATTGATAAAATTGTTTTATAATGGTTCAACCATGTTAGAAATAAAAATATACCTGTTTTTGGACTAATAATTCAAGCAAAAGCTTTAGAAGTTGCCCGTGAAATCAAGTGTGACGATTTCAAAGCTTCCAATGGCTGGCTAGAGAGCTTCAAGGTGCGGCATAATATAGTTTTTAAATCAATTTGAGAATCAGCTTCTATAATTCTAACAAATATGAATAAGTGGAAATCAAAAATTTTGGAATTAGTGACAAGGTATGAGCCACAAAACATATTTAATGCGCACGAAACTGGTCTACAGAATGCAGTTCAGATGATATAGCTGTGATTTTAGATAACTTTCGAACTGAATTAAATTCTGTGATAGCCGATGATGAGCAACACGCTGATGACCAACCAGAAAATTCTGAAATTAAGACTGTTTGGTACTGGTGGAAGGTCCTCGATCGGACTCGCGATAACGGACGACGGCGGCGGAACGTTCGAGAACTTTGATTAGAACCCGGCGAGTATACGTCGGGTGACGACCGGTTTTCGTCCACGTATACGACATCGTGAGTGTACAGCCGTCAAAGTGGCGTAGTCTTTTAGTGCCGTCTTCATGAATTGGTCTTTCGTACCGCCTTTTGTACCTTTTATGCGTGTGCGTTAAATTTGTTGAACGCGGTGAACGCTGGTGCGTCAGTTTCGTTGGAAGCGGTAAACGCGTGTGTGTCAAATTCCGTGAAGACCGCTTGAGTTGGGATCCAGGCAAACCGTAAGATTATACGTACAAGGACGACGCGAGTCATCGGGGTCACCTTCTAAAAGCACCTCCTTGGCGTACATTTTTGGTAGCAGAGCGTAGTTTCGCGATTCACGGCAGTAGGTGTAGCGTCAATTGTAAAATTTTTTTAATGGTTAGTGTGTTATTAAAGTAACATTGTCGAATTTTACGTGTCTATCGGTTAGTAATATTACCGGCGAGATTTAATTGTAATAAATATTATTATCTTTGTTAGACCTTATGCGATTTGTTATCATCGTTTGGGTCATTAGTGTGTTATAAACGATTATAAACCGTACCCACCGATAAGGTAATTGTTTAGTATAGTACTAACAATAATGTTGTAGTGTAGTTTATTTATTGTATTGTTGAATTATTAAATTAGGTAAACTGTAATTACTTTCGGCACTGAAGGTGAGTGAACATTGGCCGTCTATCCCGTCACAGTTTTACCACTCATTCGATATCGCTCCTACGTAATATTTTAGTTCTTGTTTGTCGCGTTTGAAATTTGAATTCGTTATGACGATGTCCGTCGACGAAGCTCAGCGTATCGTTCGATTGAAAGATCGGTCGTTGATGCAACGAAACACGTGCGTTGCACGAATGAGAGCAGTGCATTCTCTTGCACAACAAGCGAGGTTAGTGATCTTGCGCCCCAATTACTGGTTGCGGTCAAAGATTTAGATGCACTCTGGACCGATTTCGTTGTCGAAGATAATGCCGTTTTAGATGCTCTTTGCGATTTGGGCCTCCTTCTGGAGTATTCCGGAGACTTGTCCGTCGAGGTACGGGAATTAATTATTTACGCAAAATCTATTGCTAAGCATTACACGTTCTCAAACAATCAGGAATACGATGACAAGGCTTCAGTGCGTAGTGGTAGCATACGATCGACTTCTCCCACTGAACGGGTTCGTAAGGTTAAATCGCACACAGCGCCAAGTGACGCAATATCTGTGCCTGGGGTACCTGTATCCGGCGTACGTTTACCGGAAGTCCCGCTTCCGTCGTTTAGTGGGGATGTTCATCAATGGCCGACTTTTCGGGATCGTTTCCGCGTAATGGTTGATCAGCGAGCGCAACTGTCCACCATTGAGAAAATGTATTACTTAATTGGATGCCTTAAGGACGATGCAGCCGAATCAGTACGTAATATTCCAGTGTCAGCTGACACTTATGGACTCATGTGGTCAAGCGCGTTATGATAAACCCCGGACGGTAGCCGGTGCACTGATCGAACGGTTACTTAATGCCCCCTTAGCCCCTCAAGAGACCATAGTCACTCTCAACAGGTTTCTGTCCGTCTTTGACGAAGGGATATCGGTGTTGAACTCCTTGCACATCCCAGATCTCGGTGATTTTTTATTATTTTCACTGGCGGCCCGATGTCTTCCCGTGTCCTGCCATACGTTTTTCGAAGCCTCTTGCATCGACGAGTACCCATCAGTGGCGAGTCTATTCACGTTTGTTAAAGCGCGTGTTTCCGTGTTGGAAAGAGTTAGTCAGGTACCGATGCTGCGTCCGGTTAACCATATTCTGAACAAAATTGACGGACTTCGTCGGTTCCGCAAAACGGCCCCTATGTCATTAATAGCTTCGAATGCATCTACTCTGAAGTGCTTATGTTGTGGCAGCGCCCATGATTTGACTGCTTGCGGAACGTTTAAGGGATGGTCAGTCGAAGCGCGAATCAAATGGGTACGTGAACGGCGATTGTGTTTCCTTTGTCTAAGTGACAAACATTGGTCATCACGGTGTTCGTCGAAGAATAAGTGTATACATTGCTCGCGTAAACATCATGTGCTTATCCATCAGAACCCAGTTTCTTCCGAACAACAGGACGCCCATCGACGTGAGATCGATCAAAATCGAGATTCTGCCGCAGCAGCATTATGTGGTTGTTACAACAACCATGCGGTGTTACTTGGTACCGCGTTAGTGCACATCCGGGATAATTCGAGTGTTCCTCATACTGTGCGCGCGTTAATTGATTCAGCGTCTGAGATTTGCGCGATTTCTTCGTCATGTGCGACCCGTCTTGGTTTCCAAAGAATCGCAGGACGGCACCCATAACTGGTTTAGCGGGAGTGCCAGTGATTGACGGTGAAGGATTAGTAGATTGTAATATACAGCCAAGATACGCCGATGATCCAGTTTTTAAATTTAAGGCTTGGGTCTTCCCGTCCATCACAACCAACTTACCTCGCCAATCATTGCCAACAGGTATCGCGGCCAAATTCGATCATCTCGCCTTAGCCGATCCGTCCTTTGCCAAATCGGCTCCCATCGATCTATTGTTGGGCGCAGATATTGTGTCTGCTAGTCTCAACGGCAAACGGATTACAGTTGGTGACACGTACCATGTCGCGCTTGGGTCTGTGTTTGGTTGGGTTTTACTTGGGCCAATCCCATCGTCAGGGTCCCTGGAACGTTACTCTGGTCCTGTCGTGTTGACCGCTTCGATGGATGTTATTATGAATCATTTCTAGCAAGTCGAGGAGCCAGAAGGCGCTCCGGAAGACTTCACAGACAACGGCCGGTGTGAGGTAATTTATCGTCAGGGATGTTCGCGTACGGAAAGCGGTCGATTTAGTGTTCCGTTGCCATTTCGTGAGCCAGTCACAGCCGACACGTTTCAAGGTTCGCGTTCCATAGCAGTCAAACGTTTTGAGAACTTAGAACGCAAACTCAACAGGGACCCACGACTATATGAATTATACGTCCAATTTATGTCCGACTACCTCACCTTAGGACATATGTCACCTGCGGTATCACGTGGGCTCTACTTCATTCCTCATCATGCCATATACATTCCGTCAGAGATGAACCCCAAAATTCGAGTGGTCTTTGATGCGTCAGCAACATCTTCTACTGGAAGGTCGTTGAATCAGTATTTGCTAACCGGTCCTAAACTGCAACGAAATGTTGTTGATATACTTTTGTTGTTCAGAGTGACACGATTCGCCTTCACAGCCGATGTGTGCAAAATGTACAGGCAAATATTGGTTGCATCGGAATTCCGAGGGTACCAGCATATTCTGTGGCGCCAATCTCCAATGGCTGAGCTCAAGGAATATGAGTTGAATACCGTTACCTATGGTATGAACTGCGCACCATTTTTAGCAATGCGCGTACTGCAATCAATTGCAGAGCTCGAATGCGATGACTTCTCGGCTGTTCGAGATGCGTTACTTCGCCACACGTACGTTGATGATGTGTGCGTAGGTGCAGATACCGAGAAGGACGCTCTCCAGCTTAGAAACGAGTTGGTCTTGGTGTTAGGTAAAGCGGGGTTGGAGCTGAAAAAGTGGGCAAGCAATTCTTCTACTGTTCTGAGTGAAGTGCCTCTGTCGGATCGAGTCGATATTTCATCGAGTTTTGCTGACAACACGGATGTTGGTGTCAAAGTACTTGGTCTTCAATGGAATCATCAAGAGGACTTTTTCTATTATTTGGTTCAATCCAATGACGTCGTTTTGACAAAAAGGGGAATGCTGTCGTTGATCGCTCGCATTTTCGACCCTCTTGGATTTTTGGCACCCATTATCTTTTATGCCAAACATTTAATGCAGCAGGTCTGGTTCTCCAAGCTCTCTTGGGATGACAAGCTACTATCGAACATAGCAGACACTTAGCAACAATTTGTTTTTGATTTATCTGCGGTTGTCAAGTTGAAAATACCTCGTTTTCTGGGAACTAAAACACACAGGCGCTGTGTTCTATGTGGTTTTTGCGACGCTTCAGTACGAGGGTATGCAGCCGTCGCGTACATGCGAGTGGAAACCGGCAACGGCTGCCCCTGCATAGCACTACTGGGAGCTAAGACCAAATTGTCCTCCCTGAAGGCGACCACAATCCCAATGCTAGAACTGTGCGCGGCGTTACTGCTGGCAAAATGGTTAGCTCGACTAAGGGATACCCTCAGCTCTAAATTATGTATTATTGACACTGTTGCATGGTCAGATTCATCAACCGTCCTTAGCTGGTTATCTGTGCCCCACGAGTCTTTTAAGGTGTATGTGTCCAACCGTATTCATCAGGTCAAGGTTTTGTTACCCGGTTGTCGATGGAATCATATACGTACAAAGACAACTTAGCGGACTGTACGTCTCGTGGATTGAACCCACGAGAATTGCTCGATTACTCCTTGTACTGGAACTGTCCAGCTTGTTTATACGAGTCGATGAATGACGAGGGGGAGGCAACCTGGCTTCTCCCTGAGGAACAGATTCCAGAACGTTAAGTGGCAACTCCGGTGGTTCTAATCAGTCAAGAAGTCCCTGAATGGTTTGAACGCTTTTCCACTTATGGTCGCATGACACGCATAGTCGCCTGGATGCAACGTTTTATCTCTCACTGTCGTGGTCATCGGGAGAACTCGGAAGGATTTTATTTATCTCGGAAGAACCTTGAGGACGCATCTCTTACGATTGTTCGTTCAGCGCAACGCAGATCATTTCAGCAGTTACATCACGAACTTGTCAATAAACTAGCTGTGTCGTCACGCGTGTTAGCTCGATTGCGTCCCTTTCTGAACGATCAAGATTTGATTTGTGTAGGCGGATGTCTACGTCACTCTGATTTGCCGCAGGTGCAAAGGTTTCCAGTATTGTTACCTAAAACTTTCCATTTATCCGTGGTGCTTGTTCGTCATTGGCATAAGGTCACTTGTCATGGTGGCCCTCGCGTTATAATGACTGTTATTACTCGTACATTTTGAATTTTGTCATTGCGCACTTTAATTCGCACGGTGATTAGTAAGTGTATTCGCTGCGTTACAGTGTCCGCCATCAATCCCCAGCCTGTGATGGCTGACTTACCTCGAGCTCGAATTTCCGAATGCAGACCATTCTCTTGTGTCGGAATCGATTTTGCCGGACCGTTTCGGATGAAGGAACAACGACTGCGCAAGGCCCGCGAATATAAATGTTATGTGGCTGTATTCGTTTGCTTCGTCGTGAAAGCAGTCCATATCGAAGTTGTGTCGGATTTATCGACTCCAGCCTTCTTAGCAGCTCTCGATCGGTTCGTCACCCGGAGGGGACTCCCGGTGGATATATATTCAGATTGCGGAACCAACTTTGTGGGAGCCAATGCGCAGTTGAGACGTCTACTTAACGATCCAAGTGTCCGCGATCAACTAATTACGTCCGTACACTGTCGCTGGCATTTCAACCCTCCTAGTGCTCCACATTTCGGCGGACTGTGGGAGGCTGCGGTTTGATCGGCGAAGAATCTTTTAAAGCGTGTCATGGGGGAGCATTTGGTTACATGGGAAGAATTCACAACTCTTGTGTACCGGATAGAATCCATATTGAATTCTCGCCCATTAACGCCTGCGTCAATAGATCCGTTAGATCTAGTATGTCTAACGCCAGGTCACTTTTTGATCGGCCAGCCATTGTTGGCGGTTCCGGAAGTTGATGAAGGAGCTGTTCCCCGTCGCACTTTGGTGAATAGGTGGAAGTTATTGCACCAGTGTTTGCAGTTCTTTTGGAAGCGATGGAGATCTGAGTATTTGTAAACGCTTCAACCACGAGGGCGGTGGATTTCTGATCAACCTCAGATTAAAGTGAATGATATGGTGGTGATCAAGGACAAGAACACTCCCGTTATGTCATCGCGCATGGGACGTGTCACCGAAGTCCTTCCAGGTGCAGACGGGGTTATCAGGGTTGTACGATTACATACCCTTAAAGGATTAATCACGCGGCCAGTGGTTAAATTGGTAGTATTACCGACCGACGAATAAAGATACTTTCCTCTATCCTGGGCTCCCGCGTTCCTCAAGCATTCACTCACCTCGGATGCGATATGTTACGACAACGTGGGGGACGGGAGATCTGTTGTATACCAGATAATATAATGTAATGTCTGTTTATTATTATTTATATTGATTATGATTTATATTATTCATTATATATATTTTTTTATTATTTGTATTATTTAGGATTTATATTATTTTTTTGTATTATTATTATTATCATTATAAGCCATCCATGTTATGCCAGAATCCTCCAGCTCACAAATACCATCGGCTCAAAGGAAACGTACGGTCACATGATAAGACTTGATCGTCTTACCAGGGGGAGCATGTTTGTTACTGGTGGAGGGTCCACGATCGGACTCGCGATAACGGACGACGGCGGCGGAACGTTCGAGAACTTTGATTAGAACCCGGCGAATATCCATCGGGTGACGACCGGTTTTCGTCCACGTATACGACATCGTGAGTGTACAGCCGTCGAAGTGGCGTGGACTTTTAGTGCCGTCTTCATGAATTGGTCTTTCGTACCGCCTTTTGTACCTTTTATGCGTGTGCGTTAAATTTGTTGAACGCGGTGAACGCTGGTGCGTCAGTTTCGTTGGACGCGATGAACGCGTGTGCGTCAGTTTCGTTGGACGCGGTGAACGCGTGTGCGTCAAATTCGTTGGACGCGGTGAACGCTGGTGCGTCAGTTTCGTTGGAAGCGGTAAACGCGTGTGTGTCAAATTCCGTGAAGACCGCTTGAGTTGGGATCCAGGCAAACCGTAAGATTAATCGTACAAGGACGACGCGAGTCATCGGGGTCACCTTCTAAAAGCACCTCCTTGGCGTACAATGACGTTTGAAAATTATTCAGAAGCTTTTGAACAGCTAATTCATCTGAAGGAGTTTTATTTGAATAAAGGCGATGAAAAAGGGTTTTCATACGTGAGCGAATTAATTATCCATCACGAGTTGGAAATGACCAAATCGAAGTTCAAAGAACAAACATTAATACTATCATTTTTTAAGAAATATTAAAATTAAATTTATAATGCATATGTATAATATAATAATATAATAATAATGATAAAGATTATAATAATATGTACAATATTAATATATTACGTAATAAAACGTACAAAATTTTCGTTTTTCATTAAATAGATATGTACGTATATTAATTTTACTTTTAAAACACTGAAGTCTGTCTACAACGGACATCTGTCTATAACGGACAATTATTTTGGTCCCGTGACTGTCCGTTATATACAGGTTTTACTGTATTAACTTTTTCCAGGATAAGCACCATGTCATAACCTGTAATGATTTCTAATTTCACCTTTGTATATTTAAGCATACAATCGAATCTAAACCCAGATGCTGTATAATAATATGCCGGGTCTAGATTGTAAGTGTTTAAACATAGGTCACGAATATTTTCAGAAATATCGATCAACAAGAAGACGTTCACATTGAGATAAAAATCCGAATATTCCCATAAGGTCTTACATTCAAAGTGTTTCCAGATCTTCTCCGCGTGCTTGTAGTCGTCCTCGGAAATCTCTGCTTCTATAACTTCGATAACTACATAAATTGTAGAAATATTTTACAAAGTACCAAACGATTTTACAATGATGTGATGAAGAAATTTCTGTAAAGCCAGTTGCTTATTTCATTCAAACATTTTTTAATTGAATTGCACCAGCAGATTTTTCGTTTTCTCATTTACGTGAATCGAAAGAAATTATAATATAAACATAAAATAAAAATAGATTTAGTTTAATATAAAGATAAAGAAAATAATATTTATACTAAAAAATAATGGTAAATATAATAATAAAATATCCAATATACATTACTTTAATTAAATAGATATTTATACAATCTTATCGTTATCATTACAACTATGTTTTTTTTCTGCTATCATCATATATTTAAAAATATCGGCGTTATTGTGAAGAGAAGAATGTTTGATTTTTGGATTATTTTTATATACACACTAGTCCGTGTATTGTTGTTTAACTGGTAAAATAACATTGTTATGTGTTAAACGAAATAATAAATATGGATAATGATTAACATGCAAATAATAATTTAGTTACCTACCATGAGTTTTTTCCGTATGATGTGTTAGGTATTCCTTAAGTGTAAACATTTTCGAGCATTTTCATTACATGAAAATTTAGTCCCATTATAAACTTAAGTGTGCCTTTCTAAATTACGTTTGGCTGTAAGTACTTTATTACACACTGTACAAATAAATATTTTTCAAAAAAATATTATATTATGAAATAATAGTTATAGCAATTATAAATATAATAAAAATATGAATATAAAGACGCGAGAACAAAAACGACGAGACACAGACGAGTAGGTCAATTAAAGAGAGAGCACAATTGTAGCGCGAGCATAAAACGTCTGTACTGTTTGGAAGCGTACATGTTATTGACGACTTTACATGATCGATATAATTAGTAAATTAATGATTTTTATTATTTAATGTACGCATGAACGAAAAATGGTGACACGTATACGAGTTTATCGATTAAAGATATTAAACACAATTGCAGCATGATGTAAATAACGACTGTATTGTTTGGAAGTAAAGACGTTACTGACCAAAGGCGCCGACTCCATGGGGCTTGAGGGGGCCGAAGCCCCCTCAAAAATTCATTTGGGGGGGCGGAGCCCCCCCAATAATTTAAGAAAATTATTAGTTATATTATGCTTTGTAAAACCACAAAATTATGTTGGTATTTTTAATTTTCCTTGTTTAACGATAGTTGCCTATTAAAATATATTCAGTAATGAGTTAAAACAAATAATTATTACGGTAGTAAGCAGGTTAACTGAAAACAAGTGGTGTGAATCATAATAGTGATACGGTGCTGCGGGCACACTTCATGCACACAAATCGGTACTGTGATACACAGCCTTTGCACAGGTTTTTCCCGACTATTCATATTATGACGGGTTGTTTATGTTATATTTTGTTGCATATTATAGACTATAATAAAAATTGTTTTCAATCATATTTTATCGTTGAAAACATTTTCGTTATAAATAAAGCAATTAATAATTATGTCTATTGAAAATGACATGTATACAATTATTATTCGACGATGTTTTGAACACCGGAAAAAACTGTGAATAGTTTCGTTCAATGCACGCTGCAGACGTGTTTAGTGTTTTGACTTAAGTGTTTAGTGGACTCTTTTATATGACTATATTTTATTCGTTTACTTTAGTCTCTTAGTGTATTGTGAATTAAGTTTGCAATGGATAAATTTGTTACCAAGAAGGCGCGCTTGGAAGTTGATAATACTGCAAGTCAACCTCCGACAATTATTTCGTCGTCAATTGCTTCGTCGTCTTCAGGCGAGAACCGTTCACAGCCGAAACCTGGACAATCCGGTAAGGGCAGATCATTTCAGAAGTCTTGGTTGATCAAATATACATGGCTAGAATATGAAACATCTACCGAAAAAGTTTTTTGCAAAACCTGCAAAGAAGCAGATGCAAAAAATCTATTACAATTTTCTTGAAAAAAAGAAGATGCATTTATTTCCGTAGGGTTTTCTAACTGGAAAAAGGCTTTGGAAAAATTCTGTCTTCATGAAAATACGTTTACACATAAAGAAGGTGTTCTGAAACTAAATTCTATCACTAACCGAAGTGTAGCCTCCCAATTGAATGAACAGTTAGATAGTGATATGAAGAAAGGCCGTTTAGCTCTTGAGACAATTTTTACTACCGTGCAATTTCTATGCCGACAAGGACTAGCAATTAGAGGGCACGAAGATGTAAACTCAAATTTTTTTCAATTGTTGGAACTCCGAAAGAATGACGTACCTGAGTTAAAAGATTGGTTAGGGCGTTCAGGGTATAAGTGGACGTCCCACGATATTCAAAACGAGATCATTGATCTATTAGGAAAGTCTGTGTTGAGAAAGGTATTGGCTTCAATCAAGAAGACTGAACATTTTTCTATTATGGTTGACGAAACAAGTGATTCTTCGATTAACGAACAAGTGTCATTTTGTATTCGTACTGTCAATGATTCCTTAACCATCAACGAAGACTTTATTGGTTTTTACGAGACCCCCAATACTGAATCACAAACTATATTTAGTATTTTAAATGACGTTTTTGCTCGGCTTGATTTGTCAATGGATAACTTAAGAGGACAGTGCTATGATGGTGCCTCGAATATGAGAGGTAAGTTCAAAGGACTAAAAAAGTTAGTTTTGGATATACAACCAAAAGCACATTATGTGCACTGCACTGCTCACAGTTTAAACTTGGCAATTGTAGACAGTCTCCGCCATCTTACGTCTATGAGGGATACTATGGCTTTAGCCAAGGACTTAATAAACACTGTAAGGGAATCCACCAAAAGGATGGGACTTTTCAGAAGCATACGCTGTGAGAACGCCAACGACCAAGCTGGTCTACGACCCCTTTGCCCGACTCAATGGACTATGCGAGCTTCTAGTATCTTGAGAATATTGAAAAACTTTGAAGAACTTCTAGAGTTTTTTGAAACATTTTCTGCAGAGGACAAAACAGAGGCAGGTTACAAATGTGCAGGCTACCTTGATTCAATGTTACAATTCAAGACCTATTTCTTTTTACGTCTTTATTGCCATGCAATGAACCCAGTAGAGGATGTCAATGAAAAAATTCAATGCCCTCATCTAAGTGTTGCTGATCTGGAAAAAATATATGACGGCTTGATTTGTATATTGAATGGAAGGCGTGATAGTTTTGAACACTTTTGGGAATTGTGTTTAAAAGAAAAACCTTCACAAGTTGATGATCCTTCGCTTCCTCGGAATCGACGTATACCAAAGAAGTATGAAAACAACGAAGCCAGCTCACCGCACACTTTTAAAACCCCAAAGGAATACTACAAAGCTATTTACATTGAAGTTTGTGAAACAGTGCAATCTTGCATTACTGAGCGGTTTGCATCAACTGGACTCACACAGGTCATTGCAGTTGAACAAGAGTGCTTGCTTTTAGTAAACAGAGGTAAAACAAATTTTGAAAAATCAACTGAGTTTTTCAAAAATGACCTAGACATTGAGAGACTGCACTTACACTTGAATATGTTAGCCGATATCGCTAATAAAAAACAACTGGTCTTAAAAAACATGCGTGATGTAAGAAAGTACATTACACAAGAGCCTGCAGTTGGAGAAATGTTATGTGAAGTAGTGAAGTGCATTAAGCTTCTCCAAGTAGTTCCAATCACGACAGCAACAGCAGAACGGTCATTTAGCGCCCTTAAGCGTCTGAAGTCATATCTCCGAACAACAATGGGACAGAAGCGATTGAACAACTTGGCTATTCTTCATGCCCACCGAGATGTTTTGGATGAATTAGATATCCGACCAGTCATCAATGACTTCATACTCAGTAATCCAGTCAGACGGTCGACATTTGCACCTTTCTAAAGACACTCAGCCCTAATAATGATATTTAAAGCAATATTAAAAATCTTTATAAAATAGAGAATTAAATACATACAGAATGTTAAATTTTCAGTTTCGAAATATTAATAATAGTTTAGTACTGTATTTCTATATTACTATAGTACTGTATTAGTTATTTTCAAATACTTAAATATTTTTAGAGTGTAAGACCCAATTAAAACCCGCTATTTGCATAATTTTTGACTATAAGTATTAGGCATACTGTATTAACTTTATTAACTGTATTAAAGCATTAACTTTAAGATATTATTTTTATTTAATGAACCCTTATTAAAGCCTTATCAAAGTAGGCTTAAATTAGCTATTTCACTTATTAATCAAAGTGCTATTACTGTGCGACAGCAATATTTTATGTTTTATTCTTTTAATAATAATTTAGGATTTATTTAAATATAATTTCAGTCTTTTCAAAGCTATATATTCACTGCTCTGTAATAGTCTATAAGTATAATTATTACTTTAAATTAAATTAGCTTTTTATGAAAATACCGTGCGTGTTTATGTTTTGTTTCTTTCTTCAAAGCCAAAAAATGTGTCAGACTTGTCGAGTTTCCCGGAATGTAGAGTTATCAAGAGTCGAGTTTTCGGGGTTATAATGTTGATCATATAACTCTAAAATGCTTAAAAAAAACTTTAAAACTCACTATTTTTCATCTAAAATTTAGAAAATTTCCTGAGGCAAGACCCCCGGTATGGGCCCCCCCAATATTTTTTGTAAGTCGGCGCGTCTGTTACTGACAATGGGACAATATATTTGCTAACAAAACATATTATGCAGGTCTCTACAGGTCATTCATATTATGAAAATGTATTGTATATTATTATTTAACGGTTTATATGATAAAATAATTTTTCGATACATCATTATAAGTCATTAAACTTATATTAAATAGATATATTTATGTGAATGTAAAATAATTTTTTTTATATGTGTGTAAGTATATGCTGATCATATTAACACTCGTAAAAATTATGGTCATCAATTATGGTATTAATTTTACATATATCTTAGATAATTCAATAAGTGTTAGGTCAGTAATCTGATACCGCAAAACCGGAGTACGCACATGATCGATATATCATGTTTGATTATTTTTTTATTATTATTGATAATCAAACACAATATTGGTTAGTATATACGGGGAGTGAAATATTTTATCATTTATTGGTGTATATGACATAGGAATTTTTCAATTATGTATTAATATGTCATTAAAAATTTATTAAATGTATATATTTATGCAAATGATATAAATTTATCATAGTATATAGTTTTGAATAATGTTTTTAGAGTTTGTTTTATAATACTATAAATAATGATATATGTGTTAATTATTATTATAATATATATTATGTGTGCGATACGCTTGTAATCTTACGTGTATATGTGATAAATACAATGGAAATTACGCTAAAAGGTGAATAAGGTTTTGATCGTTATAAATCGTAATCAATCGCGATCAAACGCGTTTAATCATTAGATATATATAGGGGTGGGGAAGAGTATAGAAGTATGTAAGGGTTAAGTACAGCGATGAAAGAGTATTGAGGTATCAGGTTTGAATAAGGATTAGCGCCTGCAGCGGTGCTGGTGAGCTTTTGTGTTATAGGTATAACTCATGCAGGAGCTATAGATTTCCCTATAAGCTAGAACCCCCCTTTTTATCATACTTAAGACATCTTTTCAACCCCCACGGTGAATCTGTAGATGGGTAAGAGGTGGACACGCATTAAAGCAACGACATCAATGTCGGCAAATATGTATATATGTGTGGATATGTCTATGTAGATAAATAA
This sequence comes from Schlechtendalia chinensis, assembly GCA_019022885.1. Lineage (NCBI taxonomy): Eukaryota > Metazoa > Arthropoda > Insecta > Hemiptera > Aphididae > Schlechtendalia > Schlechtendalia chinensis. Next base: position 45,970,948 of record CM032339.1, read on the forward strand.
TAACTTGGCCGATACAATTTTCTTTTTCTTTAAATTTCCCTCTTTATTTTGTTTTTGTTTTTCTTTGATATTTAAATATATAAATATGTATGTATGTAGAAAATAAATTGTTTTTTTTTGTCTATCTTCAATTATGTATTATAATTAAACACGAAAATGTTTGTTGCTCCGACATACGAAACTCGGCTCGAGGTTGGCTACCTCTTTATTTTTTTACTGTTGACCACATGACGTTCGTCGTATAACGAGATTAGTCACAACATATTTATTAGAAAATTTGAGAGGTTCCTATAAATACGTATACATATATGCATGTATTATAATATTATATCATATGTATTATTATACGATATGAAGTCTTTGGGACACGGGTTTTGCTCTTAAACATTCAAAAAACCACAAAACTTTTTAATCATTTATTATTTTTATATTTTTAAACCTAATCATGCTAAAATATATTAAAAATAATCAATTACTATATATATTTATTTATTTATATAATATTACATTTTATATCATAAAAAATGTCAACAAATATTTGTGATTTTTTAAAAGAATAATTTGAACAAACTTCAACATGACATATTATTACATATAAGCATAATATTATTATTCCTTAAATGTACATATACGGCTGGTATTGGCTGTCATTCGCGTTGTGTAAAATACCTGTACATTCATTTAGTCATGTCTTATAATTATAATATATCTCACGTATCTTTGATAAATTATTAATATTAATACATAATAACTATTGTCTTACTTTATAATTACTATTCAAAGTTAAAAATAAATCACTTTATCACATTTTGTATATTATTGACAGTGAGAAAATATAATACGAATTGTTTGTTTTTTAGATTCATTCTGTTCCGATGATCCAGACCAGTATTTGAATTTCAGTCCATATTCAGGTTCAACATCTGCACAAAAAATAATAATAATTCAGTTACTAAAACCATTTTATACTGACCTAAACTACAATTCACCGTTGAATGCAAATTATTTGACATTTTAAAAACCACAAACAAAATTTGCACTCTTAATATGTGGTCTGCTATAATATTTAATTTGTTTCACGAGAGAATGGATAATTCTTAAGTCTCATATAATGTCGTAAATGTAGTTAACTAAATTATGATTCGTTAATAGTGTGTTATTTAACGTTCATTCAACATTTAAAATCATAATATATATTTATATCCTTAATTCTTGTTTAATTAGATATATGATAGTACACAATTATTATTTTTTTTATTTATAGCTGAAGAAATTCCGGAGCACTCAAATTATAAATATATTGATTGAAATGAATTAATTTATGTTGCATTGACTATGTTCATTTTCAATGTCACTATATAAGATTTCATTGGTATTAAATTATATATTAGAGGAATTTTATCATTAAATTGGGAATAACATTATAATTAATATTACTATTAATATGAATAAGAATAAGAATAAAAGTGATAACCTGTTTTATGTATTCTGTTTACATTATGTAACATCGAGCGTATAATATATCTTTCGTTATGTTGTCTTATTTTAAGTGTCTATTTAGAAGCATAAGTTTTAAACCAAATAAATATTTCCAAATTAATTTCCTTTACAAAGTAGTGTATTAATTATATGACTGTTCAGAACTTTTCAATCAATATCTATGTTTGTATATGCACTACATACCAAACTAACAAAATGTTGAAATTTATGTTTTAAAATCAAAATTTCATAATTTTTAATGAGTTTTTAGTATATTTAGATAATAGTTATTTGTAATAAACCAAATGTTAATTTATTTAGTTTCAATATTTTATTGCTACGAAATTCTCTCTTAATTATGTAATTTTAGTATTAATGCATATGTAAATGTATTATTATTTATAAGTCACCTATAACTTATATTAAGTGTACTTATATGTACATCTTTTTAAGTTTCTCGTTTACTTTTCAGATTTTACTATTGTTTATTAGATTTATTGTTACTCAATAAACATCTTTTTTCTTTCTTTTGTTTTGCTTTACATGCCTTCGAGGCTCTTAGCAGCTTTATCTAATTTTCTCCAGCCTTCTCTATCCACGGAGTCTTCCAATCATTTTGATTCATCAATCGCTCTTATATCTTGTTTTAACCTATCCAACTCCTGCTATCGGGGCCTACAAATTGGTTGTTTTCCTGATAGGTTCCTCATCACCACATTCTTCTACTTATTATGACATGATTTTATTGACTCTTCGTTCTAAAATTTGGGGATATCCAAGTATGCTTCTAGATATTTTTACAAGGAAAGTAAGTGCTACTTATAGTTAAGTCTTTAGACGTTTTAAAATTAATAACCCTTATTCTATTGTCATTTGATAGTACGTGATAATTATTTAAGCCAATTATTGAATTATATTCAGACTCACTTCCTAGATGTACGTTGAGATCCTCTATTATTATTTTCACACTATTGCAAGGAAAATAATAGTTCTAGATCATCGTAGAAATAATTTTTTTTTCCTTGTGACCCACTTTTTCCGTTGGAGTATAACAGCATATATCACTATAATATCCCATACTTGCCCAATTATTGAGATGTAACATAAGCGATCATTAATTGGGGTAAATTTTTTAATGTTTGGTAACATTTGTTGACTTATTAAAAAACCCACACCATGTTCTTGTTTGTTACATCTTAATCTATTGTAGAATAATGTTGAGTATACAGATTTAACACTTTTGTGGTGCTATAACTGGTAGACTATATTTATTCACCTCATCCGTGATATTTATTGGGCTGGTTTAAACAAAGTTCTAACGTTCTATGTGTGGATCCTTAACTTTTTATTTTACTTTTTCCGTTTTCCGTTTTGTTCTTCAAAAAGACTGTCCCGAGGCTTAGGTAAAAGGTTCATAACAAAGTTAGTTTTATGTGTACGAGTTGTTAGCCCATCGCTCAACCTTAATGAGAGGGTTAGATCTTCCTAACCAATAAAGGTCAGGAGATCTGGTTACTGCAGCACCAAGAAATGTGCTGGGCAATGAGAGCGCTAATTTTTTTACGCGAAGACTGGGGCCCGAATTATCGTACTCGTACAAGTTAAGGTTTCCTTGCAGAACAATAAATAAATACAATATTTTAAATAAACTTATTTTATTTAAAAAAATTTAAGTGTTAGGTTTACCATAAAAACAATGAACAAATATTTTGTTAATTCCAAATTTCACTGTATTTATTTATTCGTCGTTGTAGCTCTTTTGTAGTAGGCAGATGGCCACAATAATTTGTGCCGTAACACTCGTTTCTTAGGGGCTGTAGATAGACAAATGAATTTGAATTATACAACTATTTCTTATTTTATTATCGTTATAGTATATATAAGCAGAAGCGGACTGTGGCCCTAAAGGCCCATGTGGGTAAGTTTTTAGGAGGCCTTAAACTAACGTAACCAACAAAAACAGGTGATTTGATGTTACGGTGTACAATTTTAAATTGAATTAAATAAAATAAAAATTAATAACTTAATAATGTATAACATAAAAAAATTGTAGACAAAAATAAAACCGACTTCAAAAAAAATATTCTAATAAGTGTGAAATAATTTATAAAATCTTGTCAATGTCGACGTCGGATTCCAAATTGACGCATAGTATTTTGCTTGTATCATCCCCAAACTAAATTTTAAAGATAGGTAATATTTAATTATTTCACATATTTTAGTGCATTTTTTTCAACAATTTTTTGAAACAAGTGTTTTTAGATTTAATGGTTAGATTCAATTAACGTGATAATATTATATAGTTTTCATTTAAAATATTAGATATTATTTTATTTTGGGTAGGCCAATTGGCCATAATAAAACATATAGTCTGAGCCCAAGTACAAAATTTCTAGAAACCCTGGGCGGATATGGCCTCTTAGTCGCCCTGCCAGTCCATCTCTGTATATACGAAGGTGTATATCTAATCTTCTATTATATAAGTAAAAATGAATTGCCCCATGTTTGAGAGATTATCATTTGAGAAGGCTCGACCGATTTGGCTGATCCTTTTTTTGTTGTGTTCATAATTATCAGGACAAGGTTTGTATGAAAGAAAATTTTTGGAAAATTCACTGGAAAAGTCGAAAATTTGCTACAGTTTTGTCACATGTGGTAGCACTTTTGTTAAATAATGCATTAAAAGAACTAGTTTTAAATAATATTGAATTAGAGTTAATTTTTCATGAAATGTATTTCGCATTTAGAGATAGCACGTGAATGCTAGCGACCAGCAGCTGTGATAGTCATTAGTCATTAGTCACGGTTGATCACGGGAACATATCTAAAACTATAAAATTCATCAATTCAGTTAGTTGCAAACAATTCAGTTCGTGATTTACTTGGAAAATATATCACCGGTGTGGCGTCAAAATATCTGTCGGCGTACGCGCAACGCAAGTCCACTACATGATCGTCGAGTCAATGAAACTGACGAAGAAGGTAGACAACGTTTGGATGTAAATCTATTAAGAATTTCTCAAACGCAATTCATTATGACATCGGATCAACGGATACAGTCGAGTTCAGTTCGCTCAGTTAGAGTTTATGCACAACATAATTTAGAACGTTGGCAAAACAGACGGCCAAACGTGACAATTTAAAATTAACGTTTGGCGTTCAGATACGATATAACAGTCGATAACGTCATGGATGTATCGGTCGACTTCCAAACAATGAGAACTGTTTGTCAACATTACAATGCTTTGAGGTTTCCACACGAACCGCCAAGATTATGTTGTGCGAGCGAAATGGTCAAATTACCACAATTGACACCATCACCAGTGCCACTGGCATCACTGATTTTTGGTTATAATCCTTAATCGAAGCACTTATTGCAGAATACACAAAAGTACAACAGTTCCTTTTAAATTACATCATTTGGGGCAAATAATATAAAATAGGAAAGTTTTAACCCAAATTTTAAAAATAAAATATTTTTTGTAAAAATAAATGATTTTTAAAATTGTATATACTTTTTGTTGTTAGAAGGTGAATCTTTTATTTTAATGTTTGAAAAAAATGTCTTTATAAAATTGCTTATTATTTCATATTTTATATCATATAATATTTATATTATATTTCTATTTTTTTTTTTTAATGAAGTTTCTAATAGATTCTATGAAGTCAAGCTAAATAGATACATGAATTAATGACTTTTCTCGTATATTATAAATACAAAGACAGCAAAACAAACGATTTCAATAAAAAGTATCTAAAAATAAATTACGAAATCAAATTAAATAAAAAAATAAAATAAAATTCAATTCAATAAATTTTAATAAAATTAATTTAATAAATTAAAAATACATCAATACAAACAAATAAACAATAATGATTCAAAGTATTTCACCGAGGCTCATAAATTAAGAATTTGTCTTCAATAAAATAGATTCAGGGACATATTCATTATCGTGCATGAGCATTTTTGCCGCGAGTGAATAATGAGCACAAATTTCTTCAGACTTATTTTTTTGGATGAATTTTTATGCCTACCGTTTAATGATTCATCGAAAATAAGATAATCACATATTGAAATGCTGGATATTGTTTCATCAGTTCGCCGTTGTATGTTAAAATCGAAATGAGACGTCTGATATATATATGCAAAAAAAAATTGATCTGAAACAGATCCAGAGTTGTATGAAGTAGTAATGACAAATATGATTAATGAACCATGTGGCGATCAACCGGGAATCACCGTGCATGATTGAAAATAAATGTTCTATAAGTTATCCGTGTGCTGTGTTGGCTAACACAATTCAGCTACACATTCACCGATGCTTTCCAAAATATTCAAAACGCATTGCAATATTGAGTACTGCAATTCTGTTAAGTCCTTCAAATACGTTTGCAAGTACATCACGAAAGGAAGCGACATGATTTTATTTGGTATGCAGCTCCTGTTGCCAACGATAAATTTTCGCAATATCAGATGGGAAGATATGTCAGCAGCAAAGAGGCAGTTTGGAGAATCTTTCATTCTCCATACACGAACGTCATCCCACTGTTGTCCATTTAACTGTCTACCTGGAGAATGGACAATAAGTTTGTTTCATGGCAGCAATGCAGCCTCTTCGCTTATAAACGATAGCTGAACGATTACCAGCGATAAAGCTGACATGTTCTTCCCGACATGTGCAAGTGATCTATTTGTAAGAACACTCCTTTATTCGGAGATGCTGAAATATTTCACATGGAACCCATCATGAAAAGAATTCCAACATCACATACGTGAATATACATTCAACCGATGCATTGGGGCTCATTTACACAATTAATCCGAGCAATGACGAATGTTTTTACTTGCGTTTGTTATTGGATAATGTTCGTGGACCGACTTCATTTGAATTTTTACGAACTTTCAATAGTGAGTTGTATGTAACATATCAAGAAGCCTGTCAATATTTACATTTGCTCGAAAATGACATTCATTGGAATTACACACTTGCTGATGCTGTTATTTTGTCTACTGAGCATTAAATTCGATCACTTTTTGCCATCATTAGTTCAACGTGTTTTCCATCGAACTCACATCATTTGTGGAACAAATACAAATACAATATGACTGAAGATATTTTGCATTTAGTGCGTACAACAACAGCGAATCTCAAATTTAAACTTTATGGGGAGATTCACAACTAGTCGTTAATTTCTATAGAGGATTTGTGCCTGGTGATGTCAGGCAAAATGTTACAAAAATTATGAATCGTCTCATGCAGGATGCATTCAATCGAAAATTTGAACGAGAACGGCAATGTCCTTGAAACTAACTTTTTGAACGACAAGTTTCTAAATGAAGTTCTTCTGCCACGGTTACAAATGATCCCTTCAGACTCGCCCATTCCATTTATACGCTTACATTTTTTAATTTGCTTAGCATTCGCAATGATTATTAAATAAGTTAAAAAAATGGCCATTTGTCGGTTGGATCTAGAAAATCCGTTCTTCTCAAATGGACAATTATGTATTACGTATTCTCGTGTTGGCAAAACATCAAGTTTGTTCATTTATAAACCTCGGGGATTGACGAAAAACATTGTTTATCAACTCGCATTAAAATAAAAACAAAACAAACTTTATTTATTTTGGTTTTAAAACTCAACATTTATTTCAATACATTACTTATTTTACATTAATTAAATTATAACTGTCATGAAGAGGTGTAGCTTTATAAGAGGTGGTTTTGTTACAGGCAACGAATAACAAATTCAATTGCAATAAATAATTGATGATAATGGCAATTCAAATAATAACTATGGAAAAAAACATTACATTGGGTGTAATGATAAATATTTTTTTTTTTGATAGTGATTGGACAAAACTTGGTGTAAATATATAGTACATACACGATACACCTACATATAAATTACAACTATGACAATAATCATTGTTGAAAAATTATTATGCACATGGTATATATAATATTAAAGTACTATTCTGTGAACATTTTAAAGTTTTTTAAAATTTACAAAGAAATAAACAGATATTTTGATTTCTCATTTGTCTTTTCTTTTACGTTTATTGAAGAAGTTAAAAAAGAACCTGATAAATTTGTTACCAGAAAATGGGTACACCTGTGTAAGTTTTCAATAAAAAAAAAAAGAATATTGTAAAATAATTCTTTCAATCTCCATAGAATCTGAAATATCCACTGGCACTAAACTAAATTTAAATTGGAGGGGCAAATTTAACTTTGAAGATTATAAGTATATTTTACTTTTTAAATGAACATTTTAAAAAATTGTTAATGAATAATTAACATTTAGATGAAAATAATTATATTTATATATTTTTAATGATGGTCTTGAAACTTCTCTATTATTTATTTATTAATATGTATTGATAAAATGAAAATTAATTCTATATACATGCGGTTATAATAGACACAACAATTTTAGTTTGAAAAGAAAATTAATTATATTTGTTAATACTAAATATTTATATCAATTTAATAAAACAATTTTTAATTTATTATTTCAAATAGATATTAAATTTTATTTGGGTTTCCTAAGAGTTAATTTTTTGAATATTTGAAAACGTTATAATTTTTCACAATTTTAAATTATAAATTATTTTTAGCTAAATGTTTATATTTTCATGATTTTAAAGCATTTTTGACATTTTATGTCTTTGCTTTGGCACACAACCGAAAAAAACGTTACCGCTTCGCATCACGAAATTATAGTTGCTACCCAACCAAGTGTGTAGGTGTAGGTGTATGTGTGTGTATGGGTTTGTGGGTGTAGGTGTGGGTGTGGGTGTAGGTGTGTGTATGTGGGAGTGTGTGTGTGTGGGTGTGTGTGTGGGTGTAGGTGTAGGTGTGTGTGTGTGTGTGTGTGTGGTGTGGGTGTGTGTGTGTGTGTGTGTGTGTGCGGGTGTGTGGGTGTGTGTGTGTGTGTGTGTGTAGGATGTGGTGGTGGGAAGTAAAGACATAAAATGTCCCAATGTGTTGCAGACTCGTATGCAAGCATTTTATAATGTTTTTTTGTAGTATTATTGATTAATTTTTAATGCATGTACTATAGGTTTTTAATGCATCATTTCCTAGCACTAATAATAAGTGTTGGCGTGCAAGGTATCGCCAATTTAATTGGCGATAAAAGCAATTAAAATATTTTCGATATCATTATTATTATAAAATAAGAGGGTAATTCTGATATGTCGATAAGTCGCTTTCGCGAACTTTCTACGAGTTGCCGCTGTGTTCGTTCGCCGTTTCTTTGTCGTGTGTGAACCGTCGTATGAAATACGTAAATGTAATTGTAAATGTACGCGAATCGTCATCATTTGAATTGTATCTAAATTATCATTGCCTTTTTTTTATATATTATTTTGGATGTACGCGAATCGTCATCGTCTGAACTGCATTATAGCGCGTGCTAATCACTGCAAGTAGTGTATTTATTTTCTTGTTTGTCAATCGCGAAATTACGTCAAAATTGTAAAATTGTACACTGTGACATTGTTATACTATTGTTTTACTATTATTTATTAATTATTATATATTATTTATTCCTCGTTATTGCATGTTTATTTGATACTCCTTATAATCATTTTTGTATATTATACTTTTAATTATTTATTTATTGCCTTACATTTATTTTGTTCATTAATAATACGCGAAAATCACTACGGTGTCCGGGCGCGCGTAATACTGTTTTACGCTCCTGGCCCAAACAATAAGTATCATCAATAATTGGTTTCTGGTTGCGTTTTTATATGATTTTTTTTTCGTGCAACATTGTAATAAACAAAATTTACTTAAATAATATCCCAAAATCAAATCACTGCTAATAAATCATAATAAAATAATAAACTTTACTTACTTTATAGTAACTTAATAAGTTTCCAGTCGAATTTGAATAAGCTATGATATGTTTTGAACAGTTCTGAAAAATAACAATAATTTTTGTATAATTGACCGAATTTATTTGAAATATTTCCTATCTAACAAATAATTTTGCATTTTATTATCATTTGTAGTTAAATCTAGTTCAACTAACGACTTAAGTAAACTCATTTGTTTCGTTTAAAGTATTTGTGGTTTCTATTACGACTAATACATTTTTCGATTTTAAAATACATCTTTAAGAAAGCAGAAGAAAGACATTGATCGTGGAGAATAGACGATGAATAAATGCATAATATGTGTTCAGAGGGCATTCCATATTTGTATATATAATTTAATAACTGACAATATCAAATTTTAAGCTGGAATTTTCAATAATATTAGATTATTAAATTACTTCGATTGGTGTTATTTTATATATTAATATAGACTGTGGTACATGGGCTTTGCAAAAGTTTTCCCGGTTACATTTATTGTGACGGGATATTTATGTTATATTATGATGTATATTGTAGACTATTGAAAACATTATTGTTATCATGAATCAGTGCCTTGTAAATTATAATCTATATATATATATAAATTAATTGAGGTCTATCTGTATGCATGTTATCGATGCCTCGCCAAACCACTGGATGGATGTTGATAGTTTTTTCCTACAAACTCAGCGTCGTCCCGGGATGGTGTTTGCCTCTTAAAAGTTTTCAAACCCCGGCTCCTTAAAGATTTCAAAACCCAGCACCGATAAACTGGTGGTCCTTCGTAACTACGAGTTGTTTACCTTTCGCCGTAACTAAGGTTGTGACGTCAGATGGTTACCAAGAGCAACCGTCATATGTTTTTATAAAATTTCTGGCGTGGTTTTTTATTAGTTTGTGATTAGAAAATACAATTTCTCATTTTTCGTGGGTAATTAGTGATTTTTCGCCTTGCAAATGTGTAGGTAGTTTGCGTGTAGTAGCAATGGTAATGTAGCCTCCTTTATCGTCAATGTTGTAGCGTCGTACGTGAGAATAACATGCCAACTTTCAAAATCCAAGGACAAATTTATCATCGTGCTTCTACCTATGTCAGATTTTGTTAAAACATTTCTCCACTATATCATCGACAATTACGCCCCCAAACGGAAATCGATTGGCCGATCTACATCTGCAGCACGAACGATAAATGCCTTTCGAGCTTCCGAAACAACCGAGCAACAAGCATTACGATTGGAAACCGACCGAGATCGAACTGCTAATGCCCGCTCGATTGAAACTGAAGAGCAGCGAGTATCACGATTATTTACCGACCGAAAACGAGCTGCTCAAGTCCGCTCGACTTAAACCTTTGATCAACGTAGTGCAAGTCTGACTTTAAGAAGAGAACACTATGATCGGTCCAAACCGACACTGCACGTTAAATTGAATTTTGCTGCGTTCCATTATGATGCGGAATATGATTACAGTCACCCACGAAGAGTTATCATTGGAAAAATGGACAAGTTATGCGAATTTTGACATCCATTGTAATTCAAAAACGAAAGTTCAGAAATGTGCTGCGCAGGTGGAAAAATGAAATTGCCAGAATTGCAATTACTACCTGAACCATAATCAACATTGGTATCAGGTATATCAAGCATGTCGAAACATTTCTTGGCAAACATACGCAAGTGTAATTCATGTTTCCAAATGACATCGTTCAGTGCAACAGAAATCATATGTGACAATTACATGCCAACGTTCAAAATCCGAGGGCAAATTTATCATCATGCAGGATCATTTCTACCTATGCCTGGTTCAGATCACAAATTTATCCAAATTTATTTCATGGGAACCACTGATGAACAAGTTGATCAACGTTGTCGATTTATAACCAGCTCTAATCGGGAAATTGTTGATGCATTACAAAATTTATTCGATCAACACAACGAATTAGTTCGACTGTTCAGGACAGCACTTGAGCGAATTCCAGCTGATGATCACGTTGTTGTCATAAGAGCCGATAAAACACCAGCCGGCCAACACGAAAGACAGTTCAACGCACCAACAATTAATGATTTCGCGATTGTAATAGTTGGTGAAGAATTTAACTCATGTGATTTAGTTCTTCATCGCAGAGATGGTAATGTTCAGCGAGTTTCCGAAACACATCACTCCTACGATGCATTGCAATATCCAGTTTTATTCTGGCAAGGAGAAGATGGATATCATTTCAACATCAAAATGAAAAATCCACAAACGCATTAGGAAACTAATAAGAAAGTTAGTGTTATGAATTTCTATTCATATCGCTTGATATGAATATCCTGCGTACCTGCGTACCTGCATATACCCTCCAATACATCACTGCTTTACATTATAATAATGATAATTACGATAAAAGTGTAGTACGGGAAGATATGAATTGAAAACATTACAACACAAATAACTTTTCAATACTAATTTATTTCAAAATTTTCCTACAATTTTTTCATGAAATTTGAGTCTTATAACTGAAATGTTAAGTCGTATAACTGACTTTTTTTATGTATTTGGATACGTTCGGATTGATTCAAGTGATTTTGAGTTTTATAAGCGACTGAATCTATATCCGTGTATTTTATAAACAGTGTCCACTATATACATTTATATGTATATAAAATAAACTGAAATATTTTGTCTCCCTCTGAAGAGTAAGTGCAATTGAAATGTTTATGCAATAGCAATTCAGAGTCGTCTTGTATTTTAATAATTTAATATTCCTAAAATGTATGTTTTTTTTATATTCTACTTCGATAATAATGGAAGTAACTAATGATTACTATCCAAGAGTTTATTAAAGTAGAATAATGTAAATCTATAATAAATTAATTAAAATTAATTTATAATACCTATTGAAACTTGAAACTTTCTGCCTTACAGGTAAAATATTATTTCGTGTATACCACAAGGAAATAATTTTTCTTTCTATAATTTACTAATAATTCATTGTATTGAAAACTAAAAAAATAATGAAAAATAGTTGATTTAAATAAATTGATTATTTTGATCGAATTTATTTATTCAGCTACGCAATGAATTATATATGATTTGCATATTGTTTATTCAAAACCACATTTTTTTCAGATTCGAATTATGAAAGCTAATGTAAGTTACTAGACTGTAATAAAATATCAGTTTAACTATACAGAAAAAATAATGAACATGGGTTTTATGAAAACTATTAAAGTTTTTACTCTTTTAACAATCATTATATTAATTATTGTAGAATATTCAAATGCAAATGGTAAGTATAATTTATACATTTAAAGTAAGTTTAAATATATAAAATTTTAGAAGATAAGCGTTATTTAATATTGTTGTAGTTTATAAAATGGTAATTATGGTAATTACCCATTGGTTTGTCCCATAAGTTGGTCAATTTTTTTGGTTGCTTGTAGGGTTTTCTTTGATGACAAAAAGAAATATGAATACATCGTTCAACTATAGATTTTAATTATACCAATTTAACTTAAATCTACCGTTAATATTACTTTAATATTCAATCTAAATTTCTTTACTAGTAGGATGGACTCTTTACAATGTGAGGTCTGGTGTACAAGCGGAGACGGTCATTGTCAAAAATGCTTATATGATCCTTTATTACCTGAAGTTCAATTAAAGGGTTCTTAACATAATTTTTTTTTTTTTTAATATTATCTTTGCGTTTTATTTATTGGGTTTTTGTATTGAATATTTTATTTTTTCTAATTTTGATCAAATATTCCTTTTTTATTCAATGAGTAAATTCTAATTTTATTTGCCACAATAATAACATTGTCAAATGTAAAATTATTGATTAATTACATATTTACGAAGTGTAACTCGTAACATTGATAGTGACTCTTTCAATCATTACTTTGTACAATTAATTGATTATTTGGAATATTTTCTAGTATATCCACAGGCTTTGGTTAAGCTGCTAATATAAAACATTTTATTTGAAAACGATTTTTCCAAATTGTTATGCAATGAATCCAACTGAGATCTCAAATAAAATATATTTTGTCCTTATTACAATTTTTGACATTGATTTTATTTATGATTAGTCTGTTTAAATTCCGGATCAAATTAAGCATCAATGGTCATTACGTTCGGCCGAAGATTACCTACCGTTCATTAGCGCATATGCCTTTTGCAATCTAACCATAATCATTCGTTATAGTCGATAAACATCTTATTCTCTCTTATTCTTGACTTATGTCAGTATCATCATGGTCTAACTACATAATACTTCTCTCAAATGAAGATTTAATAGTTATTAAAACCATTAATTTCTGCTCAGACAGACATGACGAATAATATTGTATTAAAAAGTTATTTCATTTGATATAACCAACCATAATTCATAATAAAAGCTTATAAATCTTAAGTTATACAATTAGAATAATAATTTCTATTAATTATTTTTATTTATATTTAATTTTAGAATGCATAAGTAAGACTAATAATAACATATTTTTATACATACTAATATACAGTGTGATCGAAAAGTCGCGCACGCCAAAATAGAAGTGTTTCTAAATAGTAGTTGTGATAAATTATTTTTATCGGTTATTTCAAAATATCACTACGGGTATTCCCGACATTTAATCTAGACGTCATTATTATATGTATTGATGATACGACGCTTTTAGCAGTGCTTTGATTATTGCTCTGTGAACATGTCGTTTTCCCAAGAGCAACATGTGTGTATTGTTGAACAGTATTTTGCTAGCCGTTACACTCGTGTTATTGATAAATTTCGAGTGAAATATCCGAATGTAGCAGTACATTTTCACAGAGCAATAATCAAAGCACTACTAAAAGCGTCGTATCATCAATACATATAATAATGATGTCTAGATTAAATGTCGGGAATACCCGTAGTGTTATTTTGAAATAACCGATAAAAATAATTTATCACAACTACTATTTAGAAACACTTCTATTTTGGTGTGCGCGACTTTTCGATCACCCTGTACTATATATTTGCAGTATCTATTATTTATATATGTATCTATATATATATAAAAATGAATTGATGACTATTTGTATGTATGTTATCGATGCCTGGCCAAACCGCTGAATGGATGTTGATAGAGTTTTTTCCTACATACTCAGCGTGATCCCGGAATGGATTTTGTCTCTTAAAAGTTTTCAAAACCCGGATCGTTATAGATTTCAAAACTCGGCACCGGTAAACCGGTGGCCCTCCGCAACTACGAGTTGTTTACCTTTTGCCGTAAATAAGGGTGCGACGTCAGATGGTTACCAAAGGAAACCGTTATATGTGTTTTATAAAGTTTCTGGCGTGGTTTTTTATTAGTTTGTTATTAGAAAATACAATTTCTCAGCTTTTGTGGGTAATTAATGATTTTTCGCCTTGCAAAGGTAGTTTGCGTGTAGTAGCAATGGTAATGTAACCACCTTTACGATAATCAATGTTCAGCGTCGTACGTGAGAATAACATGACAACTTTCAAAATCCAAGGACAAATTTATCATCGTGCTTCTACCTATGTCAGATTTTGTTAAAAAATTTCTCCACTGTATCATCGACAATGCCCCCAAACGGAAATCGATTGGCTGATCTACATATGTAGTATGAACAATACTACAGCACCAAAACAACCGAGCAACAAGCATCACGGTTAGAAACCATGCGAGAACGAGTTGCTCATGTCCGCTCGATTGAAACTGGAGGGCAGCGAACATCACGACAGAAAATCAACCGAGATCATGCTGCTCAAGACAACTCGATTGAAACTGGAGAGCAGCGAGCATCACGATAAAAAAACTGACCAAAAACGAACTGTTCAAGCTCGCTCGACTTATACCATTGACTAACGGAGAGCAAGTCTGACTTTAAGAAGAGAACACTATGATCGATCCAGACGGACGCTGTACGTTGAATTAAATCTAACTGCGTTCCATTACGATGCGGAATATGATTACAGTCGCCATCGAAGTATCATCATTGGAAAAACGGACAAGTTATGTGAATCTTGCGTGCATTGAAATTCAAAAACGAAACTCTAGGAATGTGCTGCACAGGTGGAAAAGTGAAATTGTCAGAATTGCAATTACCACCTGAACCATTATCGACGTTGGTATCTGGTATATCAAGCCAGTCGAAACATTTCCTGGCAAACATACGTAAGTACAATTCATGTTTCCAAATGACATCGTTCGGTGCAACATAAATCATATGTGACAAGTTCTCCAAATTTATTGCATGGGAACCACTCAAGAACAAGTTGATCAACGTTGCCAGTTCATAGCTAGCTCTAGTCGGGAAATTGTTGATGCATTACAAAATTTATTCAAAATTTATATCAACACAACGAAATAGTTCGACTGTTCAAGACTGCGCTCGGAAGGATATATCGATTTACGCGATGTGATTGCTACTGTTGGAAATCCAAATGAACTAGGAAAAATGGTCATACTTTCGGCTACATTTGGAGGAAGCCCAAGACATATGCATGAATACGCACAAGATGCTATGACTTACGTTCGCGCATACGGACGTTCAGATTTTTTCATAACATTCACGTGCATCCTACGTGAAATGAAACTAGAGAACTTCTATTGTCTGGGAAAACATCTTCGGATTACCATGATATCATTGCACGTGTGTTCAAACAAAAATTTAAATCGTTTATGGATTTTATTTACAAGGATCATGTTTTTAGAGAGAGACGTTGTTGGATGTATTCCGTTGAATGGCAGAAAAGAAGATTGACGCATGCACACATTCTGATTTGGCTGATTGATAGAATTACACAAGACAAAACTGATGCAATCATTTCAGCTGAAATACCAGACGTCAACATTGATCCAGGCTTATTCGAAGTCGTTACCAAAAACATGATTCATAGCCCACGTTGAGCTATCAACCCCAAATCTCCATGTATGAAGGATGGAAAATGCAGGAAACGCTATCCAAAATACTAACACGCCGAAACCATCACTGGCAATGATGGATATCCCCAATATCATCGACGATTAACTGATGATAGTGGCAAACTCATCACTCTAAAAGTGCGCAACAATGATATTGTTGGATTGGGTTGTGTCGTATTCACCATTACTTTTTAAGACGTTTAAAGCACACATTAATATCGAGTATTGCAATTCAGTAAAATCGATCAATTACATATGCAAATATGTTAACAAAGGATGCAATATGGCAGTTTTTGGAGTGGGAAATGCATCTGCATCAATCGATGAAATTGAATGATATCAAATAGAACGCTACATTAGTAGAAATGAAGCTGTTTGGCGTATTTTCTCATTTCTTATTCATGAATGTCATTAAACAGTTCATTTGGCTGTGCGTATTGAAAATGAATAGCGCGTGTATTTTACAACGGAAAATGTACATGCAAGAGCATTTTGGCCACCGTAAACAACATTAACTTCGTTCTTCCCTTTGTGTACGGATGATTTGTTCTTAGGAACGCTTCTTTACTCAGAAATGCCAAAATACTACACATGGAATACATCAGCCAAAACTTTTCAACGTCGAAGGCAGGGCAAACGAGTTGAAGGACATCCGAATTTATATTCGTCCGACGCTTTAGGCCATCTCTATACGGTTCATCCAAATAATCAAGAATGTTTTTACTTGCGATTACTTTAAGTTAATGTACTTGAACCGAAATCCTTCCAAGAACTGAGAACACTCAATAGTAATTGAGCGACCTATCAAAAAACTTACCAGGAATTAAATATACTTGAGAACGATGCTCATAAGGATAAAACACTCGCTGATACATTGAATACTGCTTAACCACAGGAAATACGTGCGTTTTTTGCGATATTATTGACAACGTGTTTCCCATTTAATCTAAAAGATCTTTGGGAAAAATACAAAGATGCCATGAGTGAAGATATCCTACGTCATTTGCGATCGACGTATATCAACATGCAATTCACACCAAGTGTGTATAATGAAGCGATGCTTTTGATCGAGGATGTATGTTTGCAAATCGCTAACAAAGAATTGGTGCAATTAGGAATGTGTGCACCGATCCGACCTACTAATACCGCATATGATCGTGATTCGTAACGTGAAACACAATTTGGTATCCATGACTTGGGTACATTTGTTGAAAATAATCTTCCAAAATTGGTTTCAGAAGAGCACTTTGTATATGACTTAATCACGGAGGCAATAAACAATGAAATACTTGTTTTTAATGATGATCAGACGCGCCGACTTACAAAAAATATTGGGGGGGCCCATACCGGGGGTCTTGCCTCAGGAAATTTTCTAAATTTTAGATGAAAAATAGTGAGTTTTAAAGTTTTTTTTAAGCATTTTAGAGTTATATGATCAACATTATAACCCCGAAAACTCGACTCTTGATAACTCTACATTCCGGGAAACTCGACAAGTCTGACACATTTTTTGGCTTTGAAGAAAGAAACAAAACATAAACACGCACGGTATTTTCATAAAAAGCTAATTTAATTTAAAGTAATAATTATACTTATAGACTATTACAGAGCAGTGAATATATAGCTTTGAAAAGACTGAAATTATATTTAAATAAATCCTAAATTATTATTAAAAGAATAAAACATAAAATATTGCTGTCGCACAGTAATAGCACTTTGATTAATAAGTGAAATAGCTAATTTAAGCCTACTTTGATAAGGCTTTAATAAGGGTTCATTAAATAAAAATAATATCTTAAAGTTAATGCTTTAATACAGTTAATAAAGTTAATACAGTATGCCTAATACTTATAGTCAAAAATTATGCAAATAGCGGGTTTTAATTGGGTCTTACACTCTAAAAATATTTAAGTATTTGAAAATAACTAATACAGTACTATAGTAATATAGAAATACAGTACTAAACTATTATTAATATTTCGAAACTGAAAATTTAACATTCTGTATGTATTTAATTCTCTATTTTATAAAGATTTTTAATATTGCTTTAAATATCATTATTAGGGCTGAGTGTCTTTAGAAAGGTGCAAATGTCGACCGTCTGACTGGATTACTGAGTATGAAGTCATTGATGACTGGTCGGATATCTAATTCATCCAAAACATCTCGGTGGGCATGAAGAATAGCCAAGTTGTTCAATCGCTTCTGTCCCATTGTTGTTCGGAGATATGACTTCAGACGCTTAAGGGCGCTAAATGACCGTTCTGCTGTTGCTGTCGTGATTGGAACTACTTGGAGAAGCTTAATGCACTTCACTACTTCACATAACATTTCTCCAACTGCAGGCTCTTGTGTAATGTACTTTCTTACATCACGCATGTTTTTTAAGACCAGTTGTTTTTTATTAGCGATATCGGCTAACATATTCAAGTGTAAGTGCAGTCTCTCAATGTCTAGGTCATTTTTGAAAAACTCAGTTGATTTTTCAAAATTTGTTTTACCTCTGTTTACTAAAAGCAAGCACTCTTGTTCAACTGCAATGACCTGTGTGAGTCCAGTTGATGCAAACCGCTCAGTAATGCAAGATTGCACTGTTTCACAAACTTCAATGTAAATAGCTTTGTAGTATTCCTTTGGGGTTTTAAAAGTGTGCGGTGAGCTGGCTTCGTTGTTTTCATACTTCTTTGGTATACGTCGATTCCGAGGAAGCGAAGGATCATCAACTTGTGAAGGTTTTTCTTTTAAACACAATTCCCAAAAGTGTTCAAAACTATCACGCCTTCCATTCAATATACAAATCAAGCCGTCATATATTTTTTCCAGATCAGCAACACTTAGATGAGGGCATTGAATTTTTTCATTGACATCCTCTACTGGGTTCATTGCATGGCAATAAAGACGTAAAAAGAAATAGGTCTTGAATTGTAACATTGAATCAAGGTAGCCTGCACATTTGTAACCTGCCTCTGTTTTGTCCTCTGCAGAAAATGTTTCAAAAAACTCTAGAAGTTCTTCAAAGTTTTTCAATATTCTCAAGATACTAGAAGCTCGCATAGTCCATTGAGTCGGGCAAAGGGGTCGTAGACCAGCTTGGTCGTTGGCGTTCTCACAGCGTATGCTTCTGAAAAGTCCCATCCTTTTGGTGGATTCCCTTACAGTGTTTATTAAGTCCTTGGCTAAAGCCATAGTATCCCTCATAGACGTAAGATGGCGGAGACTGTCTACAATTGCCAAGTTTAAACTGTGAGCAGTGCAGTGCACATAATGTGCTTTTGGTTGTATATCCAAAACTAACTTTTTTAGTCCTTTGAACTTACCTCTCATATTCGAGGCACCATCATAGCACTGTCCTCTTAAGTTATCCATTGACAAATCAAGCCGAGCAAAAACGTCATTTAAAATACTAAATATAGTTTGTGATTCAGTATTGGGGGTCTCGTATAAACCAATAAAGTCTTCGTTGATGGTTAAGGAATCATTGACAGTACGAATACAAAATGACACTTGTTCGTTAATCGAAGAATCACTTGTTTCGTCAACCATAATAGAAAAATGTTCAGTCTTCTTGATTGAAGCCAATACCTTTCTCAACACAGACTTTCCTAATAGATCAATGATCTCGTTTTGAATATCGTGGGACGTCCACTTATACCCTGAACGCCCTAACCAATCTTTTAACTCAGGTACGTCATTCTTTCGGAGTTCCAACAATTGAAAAAAATTTGAGTTTACATCTTCGTGCCCTCTAATTGCTAGTCCTTGTCGGCATAGAAATTGCACGGTAGTAAAAATTGTCTCAAGAGCTAAACGGCCTTTCTTCATATCACTATCTAACTGTTCATTCAATTGGGAGGCTACACTTCGGTTAGTGATAGAATTTAGTTTCAGAACACCTTCTTTATGTGTAAACGTATTTTCATGAAGACAGAATTTTTCCAAAGCCTTTTTCCAGTTAGAAAACCCTACGGAAATAAATGCATCTTCTTTTTTTCAAGAAAATTGTAATAGATTTTTTGCATCTGCTTCTTTGCAGGTTTTGCAAAAAACTTTTTCGGTAGATGTTTCATATTCTAGCCATGTATATTTGATCAACCAAGACTTCTGAAATGATCTGCCCTTACCGGATTGTCCAGGTTTCGGCTGTGAACGGTTCTCGCCTGAAGACGACGAAGCAATTGACGACGAAATAATTGTCGGAGGTTGACTTGCAGTATTATCAACTTCCAAGCGCGCCTTCTTGGTAACAAATTTATCCATTGCAAACTTAATTCACAATACACTAAGAGACTAAAGTAAACGAATAAAATATAGTCATATAAAAGAGTCCACTAAACACTTAAGTCAAAACACTAAACACGTCTGCAGCGTGCATTGAACGAAACTATTCACAGTTTTTTCGGTGTTCAAAACATCGTCGAATAATAATTGTATACATGTCATTTTCAATAGACATAATTATTAATTGCTTTATTTATAACGAAAATGTTTTCAACGATACAATATGATTGAAAACAATTTTTATTATAGTCTATAATATGCAACAAAATATAACATAAACAACCCGTCATAATATGAATAGTCGGGAAAAACCTGTGCAAAGGCTGTGTATCACAGTACCGATTTGTGTGCATGAAGTGTGCCCGCAGCACCGTATCACTATTATGATTCACACCACTTGTTTTCAGTTAACCTGCTTACTACCGTAATAATTATTTGTTTTAACTCATTACTGAATATATTTTAATAGGCAACTATCGTTAAACAAGGAAAATAAAAAATACCAACATAATTTTGTGGTTTTACAAAGCATAATATAACTAATAATTTTCTTAAATTATTGGGGGGGCTCCGCCCCCCCAAATGAATTTTTGAGGGGGCTTCGGCCCCCTCAAGCCCCATGGAGTCGGTGCCTTTGATGATGATTGTATTTCATAGATGCATCCAGAAGTACAGGAAGAACTTTTCTCATTTTTATGATATTGGCAAGTATACGATCACAGAAAAAAATAGCACTGGCAATTTCATCATCAGGAATTGTGTCAACACTATTGGACGGTGGTCGAACACAGCATTCAGCACTGAAATTGTCGTTGAATTGGCAAACCACTTAGATGCCAACATGCAATGTCAAATAAAAATTCTGGAATCGGCAAAGTTTTATGTACTTATCACATAGGACGAATATAAAATGGCTCACAATAAAGCTTAAGAAGCGCTTTATCGTACATTGCAATATTTTAGGGGTATTAGACAGCCTTTTGGTGGAGCACTCATTCTATTGTCAGGGATTATTTAACCCTGTTCCTTTAATAAACTTTGATCGCTGTATTTAACCCTTACATAACTCTATTCTCCTCCTCCCCTATGTCATATCTAATTGAAAGATTTGCATGAAAAAAAAAAACTTTGATTGAGTGAAACCTCACACCTTGCTAAATTTACCACTTATTATATAAGTGAAAACCATTGTTTTGAAACAGCTACAATTTTATGTTGGCAGTTAATTGATTCTATTATCACAAAAATTTGATACCAAACTTTGTGAATAGTTTTATCAGATTATCTACATTAATATAATTTTTTATCTATTAATAAATAGGTAATAAACGGCATAATATTAAAACTTATACACAATAACAGAAAGATCATGGGGAACTATCCTTCTCTTCCCCCCTCCGTTTGACCACCACTGGCACTACTCATGTAAAAACCGCTACTTAAACTTCAAACCAAGTGCGAAGGCAAGTATGGTGCCAAATACGAAGCTGTGGTCTAAAATATAGACCAATGTTTATTATAGTTCCACCTGGAGCTATCAATTATTCAATAAAAATTAAACATTACAAATAAACACATTGTACAAAATAGTTTTTTAATGGCCTCCTTTTTTCATGAGTAGTTCTCTTTATCTAGGCAGGCTAAGGGTCATTTACTGATGATCCTTTACTTGGCTGATCAGATTCGACAGACCTATAGAGATCTTCCTTGACCTGTCTGTGCTTTATTGTTTGGTATACAACACAAAGAACAAAAAAATGTAGCATATAATCACATATATAAACGTATATAGAGCTGTCCGATTTTTGTCCATAAATAAACAAAATGTATATCTCCATTAATTATATATTGTATATAGGACCAAACATAAATATAAATATAAAACATAAATATCAGTATTTCTACCAATAATCTCAGGGCGACCTAATAATTTTTACGTGATCAGTTTTAAGTTTTTGGATTATCGAAATATTTTTTTAAAATGATGGTGGGTGATTGTACTGAAGAAAGAAAAAGAGCAATCTACGAGAAAAAACATTTAATCAAATCTAATCGGAACTACAAAGGTTACTATTTACTTTAATAGACATGTTTTTGCATATCGGGTTCGATCCAACCGAAAATTCCAATATAAAGACCTATGTAACAATAATCTAGACACATATGTGTGCAACTCCTGTGATATATTTTATTGTTGATTTTTGACTTGCCTCACTATTATAAAGACAGTATTTACTCATATGATCAATTTTTTACGCTTTCAAGAATGATATATATTTTTCAAAATAATGTTGTTTTAAATTTGTCTGGTTCTTTTCTTCTATTTTATTAATACAAACAAAAGTGATCTGTATCGATTATTAAAATTATGAATATACAGTAAACGCTGTTTATTGTGGTCACTTTGGGACCAGGCATAAGTTTACACTATAAGCGATCGGCAACACTAACCGAGGGGTCAATCAAAAAAAAAAACACGTAGTACTTATATATTTATTATTTTATTGATAACAATAAATCGTCAAACTTGCTAACATGTATATATATATATATTAAATGATGTTTACGTATTTAACAAGCAAGTTATGTACTTTAATTTGGTAAAAAAAATTTGTCGATTTTCGATTGGCCCTTGAATGTTTCAATGATATTGTTCACATACTGTTCAAATTCGTACATTTTTGAGAAATCTTCAACCCTATGTTGAAGGCCACGTTGTAGTATCTAAAGGGCATCCTCAATTTCACGACAGGACGGAGGAAGAGGATGAATCTCCGGGTTGTCATCTTCGTCACATGACAGCTCTTCATTGTCAACTTCTTTTTCTTTTTTCTTTTTGTCTTGAATAGCTAAATAAATTTAGTCTTCTGTGAGTATTTCTGATAAGAAAACGTCATTGTCTAAGTTCATCCATTGGTGATAAGCTTCGATGGAGAGATCAGCAAGCCGTACAGGAGGTGTTGGTTCTTCTTCAAGCTCTTTAACGTTTTGCGTAAACCCACCATATGAAGTAGTTCCTCACAGTTGCTGAAGAAACTTGTATCCATGGTGATGCAGATAAGTGAAGGGCATCAAGAAGACTTATTTTTCGGGCGATGTCGTTGGCACGTAGATAAAAGGTGGCATTTTCAAAGCCGTTAACAAGGATGCCAATTACAAATTTTCTCCTCTCTGACCAATAGTAAGCCTTGGACGAACGGATAATCCCTTGATTGCATGGTTGAATCAGAGATGTTGTGTCGGCATGAAATAAAACAACATTAATGTTTTTCAAATTTTCTCCAATAATGTATACTGTACAGTTATCCACGAGCAATAAAATTTTGTGGTCGAGCTCCTTGTCCCAATTTCTAAGCCATTCACAAAATAAAGAACCAGTCATTCATGCATTAGAGTTTGTTCTATAATCCACTGGCAGTTTTTTAACTCCTTTAAAACATCAAAGTTTTGCACTTTTCCCAATCGCTTACAGTTGTTTTTTCTCACCCAACATACTTACACAACACATGAGCGTAATTCTCTTTGTATAGGTCTTTGTATCTCTGGCTTTATCATTTTTAAAGGCGTTATGTTTTGTCAAGGGTATGTACTAGAAGGTTTCGGTAAAAAAAGGGTGGTTTCATCTACGTTGTAAATATGTTCTGGTGGATATTGGGAAATTAAACCAGGCCAAGTTGATTGAAGCTATGACTTATCATGCTTTCATGATCTCTTATCACTTAGCCCCCTCGTGATCAGCCTTTCCCTCTTCTCCATGAGGTTTTTGAAAAGTTATGTTTTCCCTTTTTTTCCACCGGTGCAACCAACCTTCTGTTGCTGAGAAACCTTTTTTGCCCATCTTATTCGCCAAATCTTCGGCTTTTCGATGAAGAATAAGACCATTATCCGTTACATCTTTTTTGCGAATTATTACAAATCATTCCTTCATAGCAAGTTTTTCATCTTCATCTTTCCCTTCACGTTTCCTTTTTCAACATTGGTTACCATTTTGTAGTGCAGCATATTCAATAATTTTCCTGTCTTTCTACAACTTACCGTGTGACGATCTAGCAATATTTAATTAAAGGGCGGCCGCACTTTGACTCATGTTTGGTTGGGCATCATATTTCTTTAAAATGTCCGATTTATCATTTGAGGACAAATCACAGCGGTTTTTCTCATTTCACTAGAATACTACGGGTGAATATATATTATAAGACTATAAACGGAAAATACGGAACAAGAGAACAACACAACAGCTCGAAACAAACTGAACATGAAACCGTTGTTTTGTTTACTCGACTGTCTATGCAATTGGGAGTTTGTGGACTTTGAACCACCGTGGCCGAACTCGCAATAATGCAATAATTACCTTAATAATATACGATTAAATACGTTTTAAATACGATACTATGACCCACCGCGACGTGCGACGTTGCGACGTGATGTCATGTTTTTAGATTTTAAATATTAAAGGCTATTGTACCTTGACCTCGGATTTCCGCCACATTAACCGCAGTGTCTGTCACAATAAACGAGTGATTTTGTGTTGTTTAAATACCTGCAGATCCGTTCCAGGTCATTTCTACAATAATAACCAGCTTTCTTTATTGTGCGATGCTATAATAAACGAAGTCCACTGTAGTAATAATCAACTGTAAATGTAATTACAGTTCTTGCTTCAGATCTTCTTCACAAAAAAAACATTAAATAAATATTAAAAGACTAATAGATTTTTCATTCTATCTATATATTTTTAATAATACACATATGTCAAGTCACATTTCTTTCTTTGTAAGTTAGTAATAATATATATTTTACCATATCACTTATTCGATAATAATAAAACATTAACACTAAGTACGTATGACATATTAAATTCTACAAGTCCAACAAATCTGTACACCTTTTTTGTTAGTTAGAAAATCTATATGTGCAATAAGCCTGTTATATAGACATACATATATACAAGTATATATCATTTTCTTTGTGGGGTGGAATGCTGGTATTCAATATTTTATTGAAAATATGAGAGAGGATGTAATATCTTTGAAATGCGATTTAACATAACAAAAACTCATGCATATTGTATAATGGCTATGTAAATTTAAAAAGAGTGTTACGCTAATTTTCTTGAAATTCTAATGGTTTATACCAATTAATGTAAATATATGCAAATGTAAAAGGTTAGATTAGGTTTATATAGGTGAATAGGTTAACGAACCTAATCCACTGCAGTAAAGTTCAGGACCTATTCTGAGAATTTGTCGAAATGTATGGCATCTCGGTGGCCTCGTCAACGAGCCATACAACGTCGACTATCCAGGTTGACAGCACGACTCATCGGGATGGGCGGCCATCAAAATTCTTCACGACAGACTCTCGCTCACGGACCTGGCGAACGGCGACAAGTATGTGGCCAATCGCCTATTGATGGAGCTCTGTTCATTTATAGTTGTTACGCGTCTTACGTCGTAACTCCGCACGAGTTGAAATGGATCCTAAAGAATCTCGGGTCGGCATGGACTTTGTACCGTGGCACGGGAGTTGTCTTGATCGTTTCAGATAACTTCAACGCCCGGTCCGCCGTCTGGTGGAACCGCTTCAACGACCGACGGAGCCATAGATTTAGTATGCTGGCAGACTCGCTCGGCCTCATCATGGTGAACAGTGGGAAGAGTCCACTTTCATCAAGTAGGGTCGGGGGTCTATCGTCGACGTTACGTTGGCTTTTGAGGATGCCTTCTGGAAGATTCGGGGGTAGACCGTGCGGACCGACGTCGAGAAAGAATTAGTTGATTACCATCACTTGTGTTACAATACTTAAATAATTGAAAAAAAAACATCTGTAATTTGACAATTTGTTTATTAATTGTAATATTCAAGGGTACATCAAGTAGATTTAATTATTTATATTGTTGATTCATATTACTTGAAATATATATTAATACTTTAAGGACAAATTTAATATTATAAATATAGGTATATTAAGATCACATATATATTATCAATTATTTTCATATATTTTACATTTAAGTTTTTCTAACTTAGTTTCAAGTTTAAGAAAATATCAGATGAATGTTTATTATTGATCTACAAGAATAATTAAACATTGTTTCCAATAATAATAACAGCTGAAACTAGATATTTGGGTTAGATAAATTTTATGTATTCATATTTATAATAATTATATAAAATCACAATTTAGATGAAATTATAAATTCACAAAAGATGAATAGTAAGTATAAATCGTAGAGTTATTTGTTAATTTTTAAGATTTGTATAATATAATATATTTACAATAATGATATAATATCTAAAACCTATATTTACATTTATTATAATTAACTTATAAATAATCGATTTAAATATTTAAAATCTCCAATTGGATAAAACGTTATTAATTTTAAATAATTATATAATTTTTACTGTTTAGTTACCTTCGATAAAAAAGAAGCGTTCATAAATGCATACGTACACAGTGAGTAATATTTACATTATTTTTGAATATTCATTGTAGGTAAATTCAATTATATAAATATAAACATAGAGAGTTAATCATAGTAGCTTATGTAGTTCAATAGTTTTCTTTGTATATTAAATTTAATTAGTATGCAATAATTTAGTACACATTAGTACAAATTTGTGATAAATAATATATTACTAAAATATCGTGTAAAATATAAAAATATGATTATGATTATAATTACGTCAATTTTGGATATGTCTTCATATATACATTTCAGAAATTACGTGAAAATAGTAGACTATGTGTATATCCCATAATCTAATTTTTAATGACATTCAATCTCCCTGCTTGTGATTGTGGATCTTCATTATATAAATATATAGTTTTGACAGCATATATATGGTAATCACTGAACATATATATTACAATACACAAATATCCACTAGGATTAAAGGGTGTAGAAAATTTAGAACAGTTTAGTCATAGGCGTGTGCAGACTTTTGGTTCCGGAGGCGCACATTATAAATTAGGGTCCACAATAATTTTAAAAGTCATTTTAGGCAAAATATTTTTAACATATAAAATAATGTTTATATTTTATTTATTGAATTACATAACATAGTTATAGATATGTAGCAAATTTATAAGGATAATCGACGTTTAATCGGAATACAATTTTAGAAATCATCAATGATTCAATTAAAATCTATTTTAAATACTAGTTCTTGTTTTGTGAATATTAATAGTAATAATTCTAGTCTATCTTAGCACATGGTATTTCTTAGTTTATTTTTACCATGCTTAATTTAGAAAATATTCTTTCGTATGTGCAACTTGTGATTGGTGTTGTGGTAAACATTTTTAATGTTAAATACATATTGCTCAAAATGTCTAAGCATTCACTCACTTTTAACCAGTCTAATTACACCTAAATATATTCACTGGATGTAACTCATGGTATATCAAGGATATGTTTGAGAATTTTAATTTCAACTTCCAGTTCATTAATTGTTATATTGAACAAGTTAGATAAAATTTTTGAAGAATTGTCATTTAACTTTAACTTCAATCATTCCTTTGTTTCAAATTTCCCAATCAAATCTAAATCTATTTAAAATATACCGAATTTTCAATCATTTATATAAGTTCCTACCTCTTTTTAGTAACAAAATTTGTAAAATACAAAAACAATTAATAATAACAAACTTTAATTAAAATTTAAATGTGAGAGGAAATTATTTGATTCCGTTCGAGTCGGCGAATACTCTAGATTTATTACTCAAATACTGTGCATTTCTTGGGCTACTAAATAAATGTATCTTATATAAATTGCAATACCTACCTAACAAATCTAAAATTTATCTATAGAAAACTTATTGATTATTTGAAAAACTCTCATTATGTCCTCGAAACGGTTAGGTTAACTGGTTTACCAGTTCTATCAAGAAGAACACAATATCAATAAGATGTCTCATGATATTCTTATTTTTAGCACTATCTTCTTTATTTTTCTTTAATATTACTACTTGTGCATTATTTAATTTACAATTAATTACTTTAGAATTTATAAAATTTTGAAATGAAGTGGTAGCATTTAAATAAACTTTTGATAATTAATAATTTTTAAAACGCTCATGACTACGATGCCAAAACTTAAGACCATTTACAAAAAATAAGAATCTACATGACTACTATTACACTCATTTCCATTAAAACACTTACAATAAAAACAAAAAGTAGCACCAATACTTGGACTATATACTAAAGACTTATAATTATTATACCACTCTTTGTTGAATGATCGTTATTTATTTTTATAACATACTGTCATAATAGGAATAGTCGAAAACCCATGTGCAAAATTCATGTAAATATATAATATAACACTAATCGGTATAATATAACAATATAATAATATTTTTGAAAATTTCATCTAATAATGGAATTTGATATTGTTTAATTATATATAAAAATATGGAATGCTCACTGTAATGCCCATTACGCATTTATTCATCATCTGCTCTCCACTATCCATGTCTCCTAGTGTTTACTTGAAGAAGTGTTTTAAAATGGAGAAATTTTTTTGTCGTAAAAGAAACTAAAATAACAGTGAATACGATACAAATGAGTTTGTCCCTAAGTCGTCAGTTGAACCAGACTCACTTACAAATGATAATAAAATTCAAAATTATTTGTTGGATGGGAAATATTTCAATATCAATTCGGTCAATGACACAAAAATGAATATTACTTGTCAGTGTTACATATGTTTTAATGTACATCGTTTTATTAAATATGTATATATATAAATATAATGTTATATTTATTTTATACAAAAACAACTCCATGGTGGGTACTCCATAGTTCATTTTGTACGTCCAATTTGAATTTAGTTCAGCGCCACTGGATATTTTAGATTCTAAGGAGATTGAGAGAATTATTTTATAATATTTTATATTTATCTATTTTCATTTTATTGAAAACTTGCACATTTGTATCCATTTTCTGGTAGCAAATTTATCAGTTTATTTTTCAACTTCTTCAATAAATGTAAAAGAAAAAACAAATGAGAGAGCAAAATAACTTGTTATTTCTTTGTAACTTTTTAAATATTTTCAAATTTTCACAGAATATGTATTTTACTGTTGTTTATACTATGTACGTAATGATTTTTTGACAATTATATTTTATAATTATATTACAATTACAATACAATTATAATACTGTTAAGTTATAATTGTAACTTATATGTAGGTATATCGTGTATGTAGTACATATTTACATCAAATTTTGTTCAATCACAGATTATCACTACACTCAATGTAATATTATTTTCCATAGTTATTATTTGAATTAATTAAATTATGATAATTTTATGAAGTACTACTATATAAATACAAATCAAACACTTTAAGAATCAGTCTTAACTGTTTTGAGTAAACATGTTTTTTTCACTGGAAATCGTCGGTGTAGTGCACTCTTAATATTATTTTATTTTATTATATTTGAATTTTCAAGATTGAAAATTAAAATTTTTTGAAACACCTGTGGCTAACATTATTATTGTTGTAATATTATTATTATATTATTATATGTTTCTTTGGCAATTATACTGTTGTTGTATTATTATAATTATTATTATTTATTTTTGTTAAACTATCTGCACTTGTGTGTTATCAAAATATTGTAATTATATACCGTTGTTTTTAAGTCTCGCCGTAGCTTTTACTGCGTTAACTCTGTCATTGTTTTTACCTAAATAAACTATTATATTTTTCTTTAATTTATTTCATAAATTGGTGTTTAGCGTAAGCTTAATTATTTCAACTTCTTATGTTCCCCCTCACCACACACCATTTCATTGGAGCCTTTTTGAAATAATTGAAGCCTTAGATGAAAATTCTGGGGTACATAAGCATCCTTGGCACCCCCTGTGCACACGCTTATGACTTTAATTGATTTATTAATTTCACTTTAGAAATATTCAATGATTAAATACAGTATAATGAAAATGAAGGGTTGTACAATAATAATCTCACCTAATTTATAACACAAACATGTAAACATACTTAAAGAAATTGAATCAGTTTGACGAAAACATTGTACTTAGACATTAAAAATCTTAACATTAATTAAACATTATTATACATTATATTCATATATGCTACATTAATATGTATTTTTATAATTACACTATTAGTAATTATAAAAAAAGACATTTATTGTAGGTACTATTTATATTCACTTAATGATCGAACAATTTTACTCTGTCATACAATAAAGCAGTTAATGAAAATTAATACAACCAAATTAATGTTTTATTTCGTCTTTCTCCGTATTCCTACCGAATATCATATATATGTTTAATCCGTTCAAATTTATAGATATTTCTTGATTTGCTTTGAACTCTTCTCCAAACTTAATTTTATTAAATCTGTAAACTCATTGTTTTTCTTCTTCATTAAATCCAAATTAAAATTTTTACTTAGAATGATTGGATCCTTGAATTCGATTTACATGCATATGTAAATTTATTTCAATTAATTTTCTATTGACTGCAGTAATCCTGACATCAATCATATGTTAGATATTTAAAATCAAAGTCATTTATATATAGTTTGTTTATCTGGTGATTTTTATTTCAATTTGTTTATATATACATACTAACATTTTAATATTATTTTAGCCAAATTAATTTAATTTAATTTTTTCATCAAATACATTGTTTCATTCATTATTTTACATATAATGTCTATTTTGTTCCTACTAAATTTTGTAACATAGTGCTTTCTCTCTTCTATAAAAGGAATCTCATTTTTTCTTCTTCTTTTGGATCATTTAACACGAGATCAAAATTCACTGGACTACCGCAAGGGAGTTGCCTTAGCCCAGTACTTTTCAACATATACATGAGTATTATTGTAAAACATCTTTCACGATTTGGTCACCAATGTCTTATTTATGCCGATGACAGTTATTTCCCCCGCGAATAATTCCCTTGATCTTGCTATTGAACACTTAAATTCCGCACTTAATGATCTAAAAGATATCCTTGTTAAATTGTCATTCCAAGTTGCCTCAGAGAAATGTAAATCTGTTATTTTCACCTGGCGCAGGTATTCAAATCACCCTAAGTTATATTTTGAAAACCATGGTATCCCTTTTTTTTCTAGCACCACTTACCTTGGAATCACTCTTGACTTTAAACTCCGCTGGTCATCACAAATAAATTCACTCTGTTCATTCGTTTCCCGATGGTCCAATTTTCTCAGAACCGTGATGGGTACCTGGTGGGGCTCTCATCATTCAAGCCTATTGTCAATTTACTCCTTCATTATACGCTCCAAAATTGATTATGGCTGCTTCTTTTTCGGATCAGCTTCTTCTTCAAATTGGAAAAAAATTAATAAACTTCAAATCTCTTGTCTTAGAACAATTACGGGATTTATAAGATCTAGTTCTTCTCCTGTAATTGAAGTTGAAACAGCCTTCCCTCCTATCAACATAAGATGCATATGGCTTGCTGGTAAATTCCTACTGAAGTTATTGTCTCATTCCAATCATCAAATTTTTTATATTTACCATTCATTATTTCTAAATTGACGTTATGTCCCTAAATCTATGCCTATCCTCTCACATACAGCTAATTATATTTCATCTTTTTTCCAATTTATTTTAAATTCATACAAACTCCCTCAATATGATCAGTCATATGAATCACTTCACTTTTTTTAAAAAAAATGTCTGTTTTAAATAATACAATAATGATATTATTATTAAATGTATACTTTTTTTTTTTACTGAGGTGATAGATACTATTTGCGTAACGATCATATAAAAGCATATTCTTGGATTTCATATTGCGTTCAGTTCTGTACTGGTGACCAGTTGATGTCATCTTCGTGATCTGGAGAATATGCAGCCAAAATGGCTGCTATCCAAGGCCACCCGCAGAATAATATTTCAGGGTGGAGCCATCAAAAATGTACACCCTAATTTTGTTTAATATAGTCTCAGTATAAAAACTAAAAATTATAAATCACAGATTATGGATTCAGAAGTAAAAATTATCATATGTTACAATAGCTGTTCTATAAAGTTGTTTCCACGGATATAGTAATCTATAGCCGTGATTATTTAGGACGGGATTAGTAGATATAATAATCGATTAATTTATCACTTAAAAAAATACACTAATAATTATTTGACATTTAAAAGGAATTATATCGCCAATTTGAACAAATATCAAATAAAAGAGCGGGGGCATGGCTTCCCTCGCCCTTCTCTTCACGGGCGGTCTTGCTGCTGGGCGTTCGTTATTGTAACAAAAATAAAGGCATATTTGTTATTATTCATATAATTTGTTCTTTTATTTTATATTAAATTTTAGCTGGTCTATCTGTTATAAAATCTACACAAATGGTCGACCATACTCACATGTGACCGTGTTAAGTGGTGGATTTCATCCTCGCGACCGCTTGAGGGACGTAAATAAGATACTTAAAAATTACAATTGTGAGGTACAACCCGCGTGCGTGCAACCACTTAGCCAAAGGTCATTTGACAAAAAACTTACTAAACAATTGGTGTCTGACTGCAGACGCTAATACAACAACATACACCCTATTCATAACACAACAGCTTCTGGTAATATAATATTGACCGCCTTGCTGAGTAAAAACAATTAATGATGGTAATGTAATTGCGCGAACAATAATTACCAGAGATGATTCACAAAAACACAGAAGGCTGCAAATGCTGTTACGAATAAGAGAGCGGGAAATCAAAGACAAATATGTCATGTTTTAGCGCATACACATATATTTAAAAAATATATTATTTTTTTTTTTAGTCAATGATCGTGACACAAAAAACAACAGTAATTTTTCAATTATCAAAATATATGCCACATTTATCAAAATTACTTTTATTAAAATTAAATTATAATGAATTATAATATCATGTTTTTTACATTTTGTATTTTATTAATGAAAAGTATGCATATAAAAAACAGACTTAATGAAAAAATTTGAAATATTTTAGATATATTACGTGGATATCTTGAACATCTTTATGATGCAGTTATGCAATGTATGTTAATTTATAGTCATTTAATTATCATTGATTAAAATTATTTCTTATTGATATGAGATAATGATGTACTAAAGCAATGTAAAAAACCTTATAATAAAGTTAGTCAATTTTTAGTTTTTAGTTTTGACATTATTCAAAGTCACATTCACTGGTGTGTGAATAACATATTAAGTTCGTATTCACTTAAATATATATATCTTATACATACATATATATATTCATATATATATATATATATATATATTTATCTAACCATGTATATTCCTTGTTTTAAACATAACTAATTCTTCTTCGTCTCCCTCGCCTTTACTACAGCTATTTAGAGTGAGTCACCTATGTCCTAAACCTCTACTTGACACAATCTCCCACATCGTCTACACCAGCAGTCCTCCTATTACACTCAATCGCATCCAACCACTTTTTTTCGGTCTTCCTCTTCTTTTTCTTCCTTTAATGTTCATTTCAAAAATCGTCCGAACTACACATAAGTAAGTCATTAGCTTCCAAATTTTCCCTCCTCATTACATGACCATCTAAGTATATTTTCTCTCATCTTATGCACGATCAACGATTCTCCAATGCTTCTTTTACATATTCAATCCTTATTTTATCTTCTCTTGTCACTTTAATCATCTATCTACGCAAACTTATCTCTGCTACACTTATTCTCAGTTCTATTTCCCTGTCAACCGTCAACTCTCTGAAATATTCAACATAGCTAGTCTCACTAGATTACCTTATAGAAATTACCTTTTAACCTCATTTGAATTTTCGTATCGTGCAAAGAACTAGACGTTTCTCTCCATATGGTTCACTCACACTTAATCCTACGTTTCACATTAAAACCTCAATTTCTTGTACAAAGGACCATAAATTCTTAAAACTTTCAACTTCACTTACCTCGTTACCGCTTATTGTCGTTAAACTTCTCATTTCATTGACTTGTTCTTTTTCATCAAATTCATACTCCATATATTCTGTCTTACTTCTACTAATTTTAATCCCTTCTTTTATGATCTTATCTCCACACATCAAGCATTTGGTTAACTTCTTCTCTATTTTTTCCTACCAAAATTATACCATCAGCAAACATCATGCACCATGATATATTCCCATGTATCACTATTGTAACTTCATCCATTACTACATAAAACTGGTAGGGCTTGGTGCTCTTGCCAATAACATTTTTATTTACTGTTTAATTATTAATCTACAATTGCATGACCAGGTTATATCAAATTAAAATTTTGGGCATGAGTTAAGTGTACATGAAAAATGTACACATTACAAATATGGTTTTAAACCAATAAATTAAATTTCTCTAAATATATTAATTGTTTATTTTAATTGTGTATAATTAATGAGATTTATTGTAATATAATCGTACGTACATAATCTGAAATTATAATTTTTCATAACCATTTTAATACGTTAATATTTACAATTTTAGGTTTTTATATTCACCTTAGAAACGAATCTCATAAATTAAAGGAAACCATTTGTACTGGTAATTATGGATAATATAATATTTTCAATGCAATCATAATATCAACAATATGAAATTATTTATAAGTTGTTTTATAAATTATTTTAATAGAAAAAAATTGGTAGTTCTAAGACGTCTCCTATTTGATAGTAAATTTATTAACATGTGCGTGTATAGTTATAAAACATATTAATAAGTAATAATATACCTAATTTGTCAAATTGGTTAAAGAATGATTAGTTTATTACAACTTATTTACGTATCTATTTACGATTCAATACTCCAAATTACAAATTATTTATTACTAGAAAAAAAACACTCTAGTAGCTCTAGTTTTGAACTACATCCTATTTAATAACGCTAAACTAGATTTTATTTTTTTGCAAACATCTAAAAATTGTACAAAGGGTTAGACCTTTCCAGCAGCTCAGTATGCCTCAACTAAGTTAGATAATAATAAATTGAGTATTGTATACTATACGTAATATGAATTTAAAAGTAAAACAATTTTTTAGATCATTTCAACAATATAAACTTTGACGGTATGTAAATGTATAGTACATTTCACCATTAATTTTTTTTTAAATGGCTATAATAGTTTTATATCAATATATAGCATTCACTTATCTTACATTTTTATTATGTTACACTATGTAATATTGTAAAAAACAAATTGTAATTATTTGTCTGTTTTAGGTATTGGTGACATATTTGATGCTAAGAAAGCAGTTTACTATGCATTTTTTAAAATTAGTAAGTTGATTGTATTTAAATATTTAAAAAAAAAATAGGTCGTTAGAAATATCCTCAGGTATCTACATAAAATAAAAAAAACATGTCACAAGATGATAAAAATGTAACTTAAACTATATTTATTTAGTTGTCATTAATAATGTTTATCATTATTATCATGATTATGTTTCATAATAGCATGCAATTTACATATATTGTTTAAATATATTATAACTATTCAAAGTGTTCCATGGTAAAGTGACTAGCCAGCGTCATATGGAACTACACCTAAATTTATCGAGAAAAAACCTTTAAAGGGCGGGTCTAACTCTTTTAGTTTTTTTTTATACGTAATTAAATTTTTTAATAAAAATCAATCTACTTTACATTTTTTGATGTATCTTCAAAAATATTCAACTTTTTAATGTGCTTTTTTTTATTTTCAAGCTATTTTATTGCACAATCAAATAATATACATATTTAACCAATAATCTATAAAAAAATTTACTGAATAAAAAAGAAATTTTTTTCTTTAAAATTATCATTTTTTAAAAGTATATCTCGTTCTACTTTTAAAAACGTCCAAAAAAACTACTTCTTTTTTATTATTACTCTGCAGAAAAAGACCTACAATACAGTAAAAGCTGTATTTTTATATCTTTCATAATTTCCGAGAAATACACTGTTAAACATAACCAATTTTTTAGTGTTATTATTACTTATTACACTTGGTCAATGAGAAGCACGAGAAATAAAATTTAAGTGATACATTTATAATTTTACTATTTTAATAAGTTAATAACAAAAAAGTACTTAACAAATTACTGCACTTAATAAATTCAACTTTAAATTAAATAACATCATAATAACAATTAACTAATATTTTGTGTTAAGAACTAAGTATATATAAGAGAACTTGTGATTAAGAACTAAGTGTTGTAATTAATTAATTAAATGTTCAAAGTGTTCACCACCTGATTACAGACAAGCTTGAGCTCTGAATGTCATGCTTTGAATAATTCTTAAAACCTTGCAACGATTTTGCCGTATTTCTTCGGCTGCAACGTTAATTCGTTGTAACAATTGTGTATAGTTCTCAATGACAACAGCATAATCTTTCTGCTTCATGTATTTCCAAAAATAAAAATCTAATTGTGTCAAATCGGGTGATCATGGTGGCCAAGCTATTCTACCCCACCACGTCCAATCCTTTGTGAATAATGAGTATTTAAAAATTGTCGTACTGAACGAGCAAAGTGTGCAGGAGCGCCATCAAATTGCAACCACATGTCTTGTCGTGTTACAAGTGGCACATCTTCCAAAAGTAACGGAAGTATCTCTTTTAAAAAGTTCATAAAAGTATCTTGGTTAAGTCGATTCGGTAATACATATGGTCCAATAATTAAATTATTTATTATTCCAGCCCAAACATTAATTGAAAATTGATGTTGATATGTAGTTGGCTACATAACGTGAGGATTTTCAACAGCCCAAACATGTGCGTTACGGTCGTTTGTAATGCCTGTTCTAGTAGATATTGCTTCGTCTGTCCAAAGAATACGATTTGAAAAATCACTACATCTTCTACTTTGACGAAGAAACCACATACAAAAAATAGACCTTGCTACCTTATCTCAGACAATTAAGTTATGAAATCGGCGGTAATGATACGGATGGAGGCCTTCTTTTTTCAACAATCTCCATATAAAAGTTTTTGGTATGCCCAGTCTTATTGATACTCGCCGGATACTCGTAGTTGGATCTTTTGAAAATATGTTAATAATTTCTTCTTCAAGTTCTGCAGTCAAAATTACGCCATGCTCATTACGACGTGATGCTATACCAAATTTTCGCAAATGCCGGTGAACAAATGATCAGTACCCGAGAACATGCCTACCTGGATATCGGCTTCTCTACTCTTCCACTGCAGCTCGAGCATTTCCGTTATAAAATCCATATACAAAATGCATATCAGCGATATGAGTGAATGGCAAATCAAATAACTTTGGCATTTTGAGACTATTTAGTACTTACACACCTAGTAACTTATTACTAAGTTAGAGCAAGAGACTTGACAGATAATAGTTATGAGCAGTTTAAACCTATTAAACATACATCTTGAACAATTGTACAAATACTAAATAATACAATGAAGAGGTACCGAGTGTTTCAGTATTAAAAGATATTCTTAGAATTAAACGATTACGAAATTTGCATAGAAAAGACGATTAAGTAACTTAAGTTTAACAGCGTATTTCTCGGAAATTATAAAAGATACAAAAATACAACTTTTATGGTATTGTGGGTCTTTTTCTGTAGAGTTATAATAAAAAAGTATTTATTTCGATGTTTTTAAAAGTTAAAAGAGGTTAACTTTTAAAAAATGGTAAATTTAAAAAAGAAAATTTACTTTTTTATTCGGTAAAATTTCTTTTATAAATTTTTGGTTTAATTATGTATATTATTTGGTAGTTCAATAAAATAGCTTGAGAATAAAAAAAATTACATTAAAATGTTGAATATTTCTGAAAATACATCAAAAAATGTAAAAAAGATACATTTATATTAAAAAAAATTATTTGCGCCTAAAAAAAACTAAAAGAGTTAGACCCCCCCCCCTTTAAAGGCAGTGTCAATTTGACTGGACGTGATTACAGACTACTTTGATGTATGTTCCGTCTATTAGCACTAGACGCTACTTATTGAATACATACATTTAACGTCCCGTCCGGCGAACTAGTCTCCAAGCGAAATGTTGGTAAACTTGACGTCTACCAATATCAAACGCTCTGAGAGTCCGTACCATATTTGCACGTATATTAGCACTAATTTTGTTTTTGCCATTTGAAAGTTGTCCATATCCTTATATGAGTGCTAACTATCGATGTCGACGACATTGATAGCTGCGACGGCTATTCTACGGATATGACGAGCCCCAAAATTTGTTGAAAACAAAAGGATTCACTTTTACGTATCATTAATTATTAAAGTATTCATAACAATACCTATATTAAAGAAAATATTTTCTTATAAATTGCAATACGTTGCTAGATGTGATGTAGCTTACTTTTTACACGATAATATTTTTGAAATAAAGTTTTCTGACTCTTAAATGACGTAGTTGCGGGACAATGATTATCGTATCCTACCGCTGATATTAACATATCACGAATACCGTTAGGTATTCAAATACAATGTAATAAATCATTACACGAGACGATCAAAATGTATTTTAAAGAATACAATTATTAAATGAATGCTTAAGGCTCTGTGAAGTTTCTGGATGACGTTAATGTTGTGTGTCTTTCCTAAAACTGCTTTGTTGGTGTTCATATGTAGCAAACATATAATAAGAATATAAGCATATTCTTGATTATATGACAGACGGTTGCCCACGAAAACATATTATCAGAAAATTATCATATACTGTTTTAACACATATGCTAATAAATATCTTTTGAATCAAAGGTTAGTTAGAAGATTATATTCTAATAAAAATTGAAAATTGAAGTTTCAAATAATTTAATATCCCAAAGAATTCTTATTAAATAGAAATATAAGGACACTAAATCAAATCTTTTATAATTGAACAAAATAATTAATGTTACAATTCATTATTATGTAATAAAATAAAATAAATATTTATTTGTTCCCACTATTTGGGATACTTTTAAAACAGTTATATCTTCAAAACAACGTTTCCAAATTTTATGACTAAAAGTTAAAAATTATATCCTTAATTAATAAGTTTATTAGTATTTCTGCATTTCAAATATGACATTTAAAATTTTTATTCTTATATTAAGTCATTTGAAGATTAAATTAATCGTATACGCTCCGACGGAACTTAAAAATTAATCGTTCTTTTTGCATTAATATACATTACTTTGCTTAATATATATTGAAAATAATACTTTAAATATGACTAG
This sequence comes from Schlechtendalia chinensis, assembly GCA_019022885.1. NCBI lineage: Eukaryota > Metazoa > Arthropoda > Insecta > Hemiptera > Aphididae > Schlechtendalia > Schlechtendalia chinensis. The sequence continues at coordinate 46,010,671 of CM032339.1, forward strand.
TCATTCTATAGAAATTTGATGGTAGGTCAAAGTATCTCTCAGTTATCTCAATAATTTATTTATTCGTATGACTTTACAATGAGCGATAGCGCTAAAAATATTTTCTAATTAGATACATAACAGGTTAAATTAAATTCTGACTATAACTGTTATTATTATATCTAATATAAATAAACATCTTAAGGTAAAAAGTACCCTAACAAAGCAAAACTGAATAAATATCACAATAAGTATCACAATTAAATTGAGTTAAATTAAATTATTATAGATATCTACATCCAAGGACTCTAACCATATCACTTCCTCAGGGGTCACTTTAATGAAGTCCTCCAGATCACCATCCTAACTTCTTAATTGGAAATCCAGAATTAAGTGCTGCATTGATTGTATGTTTGCGCTATAGTCGCATCCCGGACTCTCTCTGAACTTCCAATTGTGCATAAGTTCGTTGCATCAGGTAGATGGTATGATCAAGTTATGCTCTGTGCGTATTCTGTTGAGTCTAACCCAAATTTTTCTGGAGAGGTTCAACCCTAAGACTGAAGTGCGCACGATAGCTATTTGGATGACTCCAGATCTCTCTCTGCTATTCAGCCGCCACACATCTAGGGTGTTATCTCTCGCCTCGGTGATGATTTGAGTTCTTAGCAAGAACGGTTTTTGAAACTTAAGCCTCGGGTTAATAATACCGTCTTTATGTATTGGCAACTCCTGGTGCTTGTCGATTTTGTCCTTTTCTTTTAGCACACTGTTTTGTTTCCTGATGTGAGGTGGTTCAATGTTGGCCAGATAGGGTAGCCATTGTTTGTTTTTTGCTCAAAACTGTGCCTGATATTATGTGAATGACCTTCCTTAGTTGGATATCTACCACCTCTGTAGGGGCACATCCTGACCATACTGGAGTGCAGTATTCTGCGGCCGAGTAGACCAGGTCTAATGAAGAAGTTCGGAGAATGCTAGTAGCAGCTCTCAATATAGTGCCAGCTAATTTGTTGATGAGGCCAATTCTAGTTGTAAGTTTCATTGATACCTTATACAGGTGTGTCTTAAATGTTAACGTACGATCCAATGTGATGCCAAGGTACACGGATGTCTAATCGTTTTTAATTTTTTCGCTGCAAAAATAGACTGATATTTCCTTATTGGCTTCCTTATTATTTAAATGAAATGTTGTTGTCGTGGTTTTAGATGGGTTCGGTCTAAACCTCCATTTCTGGAAAAGTTGTTCCAACCTTGATAAATCTGATGTTAGGGTTCTCTCAATATTTTCTAGCTTTTTGTTCGCGCTACTATGCAGATATCGTCTGCATAAGAGAACATTTCCGATTATGTACTTAGTATGTCGTAGGTATATACATTAAAAATAATTGGGTATAAGACAGAACCTTGAGGTAAGCCATTGTTTAGTATTCGTGTTTTTCTTTTCCTCGTTAATAACGGGAAATTTTACATATTTTGATACTAATAAATTTGTATTTGTTTTTGTTTTTCATCTCGAAATCGAAGAATATGGTGTTTATGGAAAGGATAGTATGTTATGATTTATTTGATATTCTGATATGATATTTATGAATTCATATTTTTAATAACACAACTATTGAACTTGTATGAAATTCAGGTTGATAAAACCTTTTTTTTAAGTTGGAATAACTTTTCTTTTCTTAAATGAACATTATAATTTAAAATTAACTGATCTTTAGATTTTATACAAATTTAATCATCACATAAATCTTATAAGTTTTGGTTTTTTCATTTTATAATGATAATGATAATGACAATTTTTTATCTTTAGTTATAAGAAAATAAACGAATATATGTTAATGACATTATCTAAAATTAAGTTGCTTTATAAATTATGTTAATTACCCGAAAATTCTAGAATATGCAATTAATTTAAACTTTTTATTTTTTGTTGTAAATATACAACAAATAAACGTTATTAATAATAATTTTTCTATTTTTCTATTTTCTTATGATTATTTCAATATTTTTTAAAAATATTTGTTTACATAAAATTAATTTCATCATTCATATTTCCGTAGACCACCCATTAAAAAACAATAAAACATTTTGATCTGTATAATAAAATATATAAGAGAACTTGTGATTAATTTATACACAAATGTTCAAATACGTATACGCGGTTATTGTGAATAATTTTTGTGATTTCGGGTTTTAAACATTTGTGTATTGATTTGTATACTTTTTTAGAAGTAGTTAATAAATACTATGAATACATACTCTCCACAATTTTACAAAATATTGGTATGTATTATTATTAAACATGAATATTATAAATAAAATAAATATGGGTTATAAAGGGTTTAGGCTTTTCTTAAAACGTATAGCTTTTTTTATATCATAATATGTAACAAGAAAAAAATGGTAAAAACCTAATTAACTACTTACGGACATTTGTTTAATACAAAAATTTTAATGTATGAAAATTAGTTTTAAATAACTTTCTAACATGTCATAAATAATTGAATGTATTCTTTTTCATTTTCGAAACTAACCCTTAATTATAAATGAGTAATTATTTAATAGTAAAACAGTAAAAAACAGAAATTAGTTTTCGTTTACAATAAAATTTATTAGAAAACGATCCAATATTGACTATTATTAAAATTAGTATTCAATAAATCTAGTTGTTGGCCAACTTGCACTTTTTCAGTTCATAGATAAATGAATCAAGCAATGTGCATTATTCATTGGTTTTCTTTTTTTTTTTTAGATAAGACATCTGCAAAAGGACCAAAGGAGTTTTGTGATGATACGACCATGTGGATGGGTCCAACGAACTTTTACGTCGATAATTACAAATCAAGTAATAGTTAATATTATTTTTGTGTCACACTAGATATTCTTCCACCTACACCATATATATATGTATACAAGAGACTAGCCATTTTAAAAATATATAAATATCAATCAGTAAATACAGATTACAAACAAGACACTAAAATACAGAGCAATCTGTAAAAGGCATAAAATAAAATAATTCTAAGGATTAAGTCATGTCGTATAATATGAACCTGCATATGATGTTGAGTAATCTCTGATATATAACTGAAAAAGTTATATTGACTAATCAACGTATGACTAGGTAATACCTCGGTAAATAATGTGTATGCAAATATATTAATATAGTTTATATTAATACAAATATGATAATGTTTTTGTAAATTAAATAAATAAGCGAATTTGTATTATTTCGAATACAATAGCTGATTTTATTAACATTTTATCGGATATATCATGGAGTCATTACCAAGTCACTGAGAAACAATGTATTCTGTAGGCATCAAAAATGTTTTGGCTCATTGATATTTATATATTTGAGAAAACTCCGTCGAACTCAAAATTGTAATATTATTGAAGTAAAATTTGAAATATTCGTTTAACATATTTTGTATATTTTAATCATATATAATATTTTTTTATTAATGGTAAAGAAGATAGTAAATATGCTAATATTTTTTATCATCTATGATTTAGTTTGTAACCGGCCACTTACGACCATTACTTGTTAGAATATAGTTATAGATTTATCAATCAAAAGAAACGCATGTAATAATTATTTAATAAAGTACACAAAATTAGATAGTTAATTAATCAAAGTAAAAAAAAAGAATTATTATTACCGAACATTTTTTTTCGATTTTTGTGGGTGGAAGTGTTGGGTCAAAAGAATGAGGGTGTGTATTGGAACAAAAAACCAAGTCAGAAAATAATTAACCCTGCATCAATTGCGTGGATTAATATCACACGAGCTGTCGCACGTCTATATATGTAGAACAATTACAATTTGTTATTGCATCATAAATGAATGATTCGACCATATAATTGAATCCTCATATTTAATGTATATTTTTAGCATAATTTTTCAACATAAATTAATTTAATACACGTCAAAATGATATATTTTTGATATATTTATTTTATGATATGTAATTTAATGGAGAAGTAAATGTTGCTTAAAAAATAGTCTTAATTCTAATTTTTAATTATTATCCATATCATCTGAAGATGAATTATTATTTTGTTTTCGTAACAATGATCTCATATGTATTTGAAGTGATTGTTGCATACCAATAACAGTACGTTTCGCATGAATTTTACGTGTACTTTTGTTGCGTACTCGTCCACATAGATGGCATTTCCCGACTCTACCTGGGTGTTTAGTTTTTATAGTATTTTCCGTTTTTTTTTCCATTCCTAGTGATTTTCTTCCACAAAATCTTAAGCTTTTTGGTAAATTTTTATTAAATATTCGTCTCTCTGACTCTCTATTTTTATATTTTATATACTTTTATATTTTTATATATTTTTTTGTACTCTCTGTATTTGGTTTAATAAGACAAAGAGCAAGTGTTTCCAAAAAATCTGCTCTATTTACTTAAGCATAAGTTTTATTAGCAGAGTATATATTTATAGTATTAATTGCACAAATATTTATTAAATTAAAAAAAATATTATCAAAGGCCAACGACGTGAATTTCTAGTGACATTGTACAAACTACACATTTGATCTAAGCGGTTAACACCACATTTTGTTTGATTATAAAATGTAATAATTTCTGGTTTATTTTTATCACCAGTAGTTGGATCAATATTACTATCATGATGAAGTGTAGAAACAGCAAGGACTACTTTATTTATTTTATATACATAAAAACGTACAATATTTGTAAAATCGAAATAAAGATAAATTTATTGTCCTATTTTTTGTATCTACAAATTGTTTTGGAATACATGTTTTGTAACGTCTCATAGTTTCAATGACAATTAACTTTTTTTCTTCTAGTACTTGGAAAACCAATGGGAGACAGGTGAACCTGTTATCAATTGTTATATTACGTTTGGTACCCTCAATTGGTTTTACAAGTCTAGTCACAACATTATTTGGACTGTAATTTACCTTGTAAGGCCTATGAGGTTGTATGCCTATATACACTACTAAATTGTATGTATACGCATTTTTCACAGTGCAAATATTTTTATGCCATATCGCGCGGGTTTACTAGGTATATATTGATGGAATGAGTAGCGACCTCGAAAAACAATTAACTGATCATCTTTAGTCAAATATTCACTGGGTATAAAATAAGTTTGAAAAATCTGAACTATTAATTCAAATAATTCTCTGATAGCAACTAATTTTTCTACCTCTCTCCTTTGTTTTCGATCAGTAAAATTATAAAAACGTACATTTCGCATTAAAAAACAGAACCGTTGACTACTCATTGCTAAATAAGTTGCTTTTATATCAATACCTTTTGAGTCATCAAAAAATTTTATAATATTTTGTCGTCCTGATTTTGATACACTTGCAGTATACGTATACCAATAACAGCTTTAATTTCTGTCTCATCCGTTTCCTTTGCATCACGTTCACGGACATATTTATTTTGAATTGGTTTAATTTTTATGTTCGTACTTTTTGTAATAATAGATATTACAGAAGCTTCAAAAATAGAACAAAAGATTCCATATGTTAGTTTTTATTCTTAGCGTTTAATTTAGGGCCCGGTAAATGTGTTATTATATTGTAAGAAGGTGTTCGGTTATTTTTTGGAGTAACTTCCATTTTCCACTTTGTTTTATCTTTTCCAATATAATATTTATTTTTCAACATTAATCCAATATCATCATCACCTTCATACTCATTATCAGTACCTTCTTGTTCCGTATTAGATTCTTCGCACTGCTCTTAATTATGATCATTTTCTAGTTCTTCGTCACTATCTACACCAATGCCTTTAATAAACTCTTCTTCGTTTTCAAACTATTGCTCAATAATGCTGTCCATTTTCTAAAGTAAAAAAAAATTACAAAATAAAATAATACAAAAAAAAAATAGCATTATATTAACATATATATATATACATTATATTCATATATACATATTATATAATGTGTAATGTCAATTTAAGTTTTAAATAATTCAATTTAAGAAAAATTAAACATGTTTCAAATACTGGATGTAGTATAAAAATTACGTAACCTGAGTTGTCGCGTAATCTGCGATAGTAGAGCATACAACTTGATCACTTGATGTACAGAACTACACTAAAAAATAAAGTCCGAAAACATAATAGTTATAAATTACATAATGACATTTAAAGATACTACAATTATCAGTGTGATTAGAAAATGGTAAATCCATCTAAAATAAAATATATAATCACTGTATTACAATAGTAGAACGCGCGACCGATGCAGTTAAGTGCGCTATAAAGTGCACAAAACCGGAATACTAAAGTATTCTAGTATACTAAATCAATTACGAACTAAAGATAGAATATTCAAAGCCAATCCAAGAATCTGATGATACTTAGAATTTTATTTATAATAATAATAAACAATGTATAAAAATACACAATTTACAATTAATTTTCCAATTTATCTTAGTAACTATTTTTCAAATACAGTATTTTAATAATTCAAACATTAGTGTTATAAATTGAGTTTACATGGTGTTTTAATTTGCCGTTGATGTATTCATTTGAGTTTTAGATTATTACCATCATCATAAAGTTTATTATATCTAAGATTTTCACCCACTGGCCTTAAACGAGCTATATTACGATGCTTATTTTGACCCGTATCGTCACTAAAAACATAAGATCTAGGAGTGTTATGTTTATTTATTATTTTGCCCGATTTCCATGTTTTCGTAAATCCCTAAACATTATATTTTAACCAGGAAGAAAATCAATATTTTTTTTATTTTTTTAGTATTCCTGTAATAGTATTATTTCATAATATTATTTTTATGTTCACGAATAGACTTAAAGTCATTTACGTAGATGGTTTTAATGAATAGTTGAATCGTTAAATACTAGTATTTTTACCTTAATGATTAGATCATAAGAAGTTGTGCTGGAGAGAATTTTGATCCAATTAATACAATATCTCTGTAATCTAATATCTTCATTTGTGTATTTATTTTACTCTTGTCCGCCCTTCTTAAAATTAATTTAGCAATATCCACGATTTTTTCAGCAAGCCCATTCGATTTTGGATAACATAGACTTGACGTTATTATTTTAAAATCCCAATTATAAGCAAAATCTATGAATTCTATCGAATTAAATGGCATATTATCCGCAATTAACTGTTGAGGTATACGGTGAATAGAAAAAATTGATTTAAATATTTGTATTGTATGAGTAGCAGATTTAGAAGATAAGGCACTTAACTCAAGCCAATCTGAATTAATAATCAATTAATACTAGATAATCTTGTTTTCCATAATCTAAGATATCACAGGCCACTTTTTTAAAAAGCAAATTCGGAACTTCTTGAGATATCATAGTGCCTTTAATATTTTCTTTTCTGTACTTTTCACAGATTGCTCAATTACTAATATAATCTTCAATGTAATGTCAAAATCCTCGCTAATAAAATAACGAACGTGCTCTTTGTTTCGTCTTAAAATTACTTGAATATGCCTCAAGTACTTTAAATAGTAACTTTCCTCTCAATGATGTCGGGCCTAAAGCACGATTATTTAAAAATAGCAAATTATTATCAAACGAAATTTGATATTGCATGTCATAATATGTCTTTAAATCGCATACAACCTTATTTTTATGCCTCAGTCAACCTTCTTTGCTCATATACATTATTTGTTTTAGTAAGTCATCTTTTTGAGTCTATGTCTCAAATTCATTACGAATTTCATTAGACATATTTACAGAAAGGAACAACATCGAACACGTCCATATCTACCTTATTATCAATAGGTGATTTATATGCTCAACTTAAATTATCCGCTGTCAAAATGTTTTTACCTGGTAAATGTATTAAATTTATATCATATCTAACCAATTTAACTCTGATATATTGAAGTTGTTTTGATAGAATATAGTTTATATTTTTATTAATTAAAGAGTTTAAAGGCAAATTGTCAGTTTGTATTGTTACGCGTTTACCGTAACTATAATGATGAAATATTTTACATGAAAATAATACTGATAAAAATTCCTTGTCTACTTGACCGTAATTAATTTCATTTCACTTCATGTAATTAATTCATTTCATTTCATTTTCTGTCAAGCTTTTAGATTTTAAACAAACTGGTCTACCCTCTTATAATAACACATAACCTATTGCAAATTTATTGTTTACATGATTACTTCTTTCTCATTATCATAATTTCTAAGTGCTGATGGACTAGCTTTTATTATTTTAAGTTTATTTATACACTCGCTATGCATTAATGTTCATGTAAATTCATTTTTTCTTTTTAATGAGGTTTCTTAATGGTTTCAATAAAATTATCAAGTTAGGGATAAAGTTTCCAACCTAGTTAACCATACACAAAAATCGCTGGAAATTTTTCACACTTTTTGGCATTTTGTACTTAAAAATTGACTTCACTCGTTCACCATCCATTTTTATATCATCCCGCGAGAAAATATTACCTAAATATTTGAATTTATCAACTTTAAATTTAATTTTGCCCTTTTAAATTCAATATTATTTTTTATAGCCAAGTCTAACATATTTGAAAAAATTTTCCTTATCATTTGACGCAGTGGCGTACTTGTGAAAAAAAATTTTTGGGGTGGGCAAAATATTAAATACCTTATTTTAAAATTATGAAAATGTAAAAGTTTAATAACATCTTTTTGAGGATCATTAAGAGTTCTCAAAAAATCATCCGCTATTTGAATAGCAGTTATATGATATTTATTTCTGTTATGTACTTCCAAGTTTCCATCCTTACAAGTTAGGTTTGAAAATTTAGTATCAGGTTCAATAATACATTTTTTCAAAGTTGTCATGTTGTGCCTACCTTCTTTAGTACTAAATATAACACAACATTTATAAAATAAACCAGATTTGACATGCGAATAAATTAGCCATTTGTATTGTTCAAAATAATTTTTTTTTAGTGACCTTTTAATACTTTTACCATTTTTAATATTTAATGTAAATGGATATATAAAACCATTAGATGGTATATTATTCATATTAATTATTTTTGCTTTGACATTATCAGATAATGTTTGATCTGATGTCCTTAAAAAGTTCCCTATGTCTATATTGTATATATCATTGAAAACTGGAATATTAAATGTAGTTTTACTCACATTAGTTGTTGACTCATTAATTAGTGACAATGCTCATGATTCTATTACATTATAATTTGAAGTTTAAGTCTGTAAATGGTTATCATTTATAAAATCAAATGAATCAGATATATGTACTTAATAAGCACGGAGTTCAGTATTGTCATTACAAGTAGTGATCTTATGTAAAGTTCAAATACGTCGATAAAATAGTTATTGATAACGTTCTAATGTGATCATAACCATTACTTTTAATATTAATTTGGTCAAATTATGATATTTATAGATTGTTAAGTCATATCAAAATTCTATAACGGAATATCCACACGTTTATATTGTAAAAAACATATAATAAAAAATAAATATGCATTAAGCAAACAAATGAAAAACTTCCCGGGGGGGGGGGCAAATGCCCCAGTTGTCCCCCCCCCCTAAAGCACCCCACTGATTTGACGAAAGTAAAGACATTTAAGACCAGCTCAACTTCTAGAATTCGTTCGTAGAACAAATGAATTATTTAAAATTAGACGACATCTATCGGGTCCAATTTTGAATTTAAGCCATCTAGAAACCCATTCAAACATACGCAACAAATTTCATCAAAATCGGTCCAGTCGTTTAGAAAAAATTCAATACGTACAGAAAAATTATATATATATATTACCTAATTATTTATTTAAATTATATTTTGAAAGGTATAGTTTAAATAAACTTAACGATTGTTGTTCATATTTTCCATTTACAGGATATTGGCAAAAGTTAATGTAATATTCTTAAATTTTAAAAATATATTTTTCAGTACCCCTTCCAGTTCGACGGAAACGTTATTTCATTGAAGGTCTCAAATTACAATTACTAAATACAAACATATGAGTATATGTTTCATGAAATGACTATAATAATGTCAATTTCTAATAATGACCTATTTTAAAAATTTGTTTTAGAGTGTCTAGGTAAGATTATATTCTTAGATTATCAATTTTAGAATGTGTCACTGTACAAAATATACATAAATATACATAATAATATCCAAGATAGATAAAATTGAATTGCATAGTATATTTAGAATATACAATAGTTACCGTATTGATAGTTTTTTGTATAAGTAACTACCGTTAATAAGATGTCTATGAAGTTGGCTACCCCACTTCATCTTCTTTTTTTTTTTTAATCAACAATAACACCCAGTGCCCTGAAAGTCTGTTAAGCAAATTTCGGGATAGTGATTCGCTATCGTTAATCAAACAAACAAAATACAAATAAACAATTATACGCTGTGGCAGGTAACCGGACACTCCGCGGACACGCCACCCCTTATAAATTAAATATTTACATGTGCACGCATGTGCACGTGTACAAGGAGAAGTGGCAGAATAATGCTTCCCGCTCCTCTCCATACAAAAATACCTACTACAAATTTACCGGTGAGTCCGTATCGCCCTCTCTCTCCCCCAGCGACGCGACGAAGCTACCCCCTAAAGCGACTGCTTCTCGTGCTCAGATTCTTCCTTTGCACCCATCACGGTTGGTAAATTTGGCCACCGCTTCCCACTTGGCGGAAGACTCCAGAATGTGGGTGACGATATCGCGCGACCGGAAATGACATATACAAGCGTATAAGGTCGTCTTTGGCTAACGTCTCGATGCCCCGCGGATTGTAGACCAACGTAAGTGCCCAGGTCAGGGCGCTGTACAACAATATCGATTGCGATGTTCGGATGTCCAGACTTACGGCCACCGCCACCTGACGAGCGTTGTCCGCATCGACAAGATGCGTCTGTACCGCGCGTAACGCTTCGTCGGTTGACCATCCTTTCTGGAAAACGTATTGGAACTATTAACGTATTGGAAAACTATCGGACAATACGATACCCGTTCCGGATACATGAGTTTCTATCCGGCTCACCAGCAGCGATTCCAGGAACTTCCCTACGTCGTCGAGAAGACACAGCGATCAGTACGAAGCGGAACCCCCTCGAGCTTTAACGGTTTGCTGAGAAGAGAGATATGAGCTCGCTTCCAGCGCCAAGAGAAGGTTCTGCTCCTCAGACAAGCGGTAAACGTGCCTAATAACATCGTTGGTCTAATCGCGTGCACAATGCTCCAGACCCAGCTCGGTATATCGCCCGAACCAGAGGCCCTGTTCCGCGACTTGAAGCGGTTGACGGCTGCTAAAACCTCATCTATGAAGAACTGTGGCATGACTATGAGTCCCCCTAACTTCATCCTAGTAACTTCAAACTTTTACAGTCATTATTCAATTAGTTTGCTAGAATTTGCCCGATTATTATTAGAATTTGCATACCCATGGTTTACCGCTATTTTCACTTGAGATGTGTAATAATTCCAATAATATATTTATTGTTTACCAGTCACTAAATCACTGCAGAGTGTATTAATTATAACATATCCTTTAACCCATTTATAATAATAGTTTTGAATGCATTTTTCCCATTTTTGTAGTTTAAAATATTCTGATATTAATATTAAATAACTTTTATAAAAATATTCTTTTTAAAATATATGTTATAGTTACTTGTAATTAATTCTTAATACTTCAAATAATATATTATACACGGTTTTCCGAGAAAATATTAGGATGTATTTCAATACTTAATGTTTTTTCTATGATATGTATTTTATAAAAACGTATAATTAATATATTTTATTGTCTAAGCATTATTTGGGATTAGATGAAGTTATTTTTGTAATCGGACAAAACATCAACTAATAATCTATTATTGAGTCATCATCTAATGTACTAATTACGAACAATAATATCATTGATAATTCACTTTTCCCTGATTCTTCACTTGATGCTTTTAATAATTGGGGTGGCCATGGAAATGACTTTCTTACTATTCAAATGCCGAAAACCACGTGTATGAAACGAAGAATGACGAAATAAATGGGATCCTATCGTGAAATCAAAAGAATATTATGTACTCCATTAACACGTTCAACTTTAGATAATGTATTAATAAACGGTAATTCGACTACTCAGGTACGTTTTAATAAAAGTAAATATTTTGTTCATAATACTTGCCCATTTAACTCTGTAGCGTCAATCATATTAATAGTGTATATTAATAATATAATATACAAAGGATTTATTGATGAGTGTTATAACAATTATTTGACATTTTGTAAAGAGTTAGCTCAACATGAAACATGAAAAAAACCTATGTTAATCAACATCATATACTAAAAAAAATTTTTCCTTAAGTTACAAGCATGTGAAACTAATAAATTCAGAATATAAAGTTACATTTATCATTACGAAACTATTAAAAGATGAACCTTCAGCTAAAGTGCATATTTCATGTTCTAACAATCAATGAATTATTTAATCAAATACCATCAACTGTCCAATAATTATTACATGATTAAAAGAAAAAAAATCAGTTCTTCACAAAATAGCTTGCTTTTATATGGAGATAATAAAACATACGATTACTCAGAAAAAACATATAATGGTGTAATTAAATCATTCCGTAATCTTCAAAATCATATATTTATTAAAACTGATGTGCTTGTGGAAGGTTCTCACTATAAATTAAATGATTTTCCAGTTAAACTCAAACTAAAAACGGAAAGGTTGGTCATAGAATTGAAATTTATTTCGTACTAGCTGAATACCAGTGCGTTGCAAGGAGCAAATGTAAAATATTTCACGATGCAATATAAGATACTCCAATAATCAATCATTACCATGGAACAATATTCAAAAAGCTATTCGAGTGCATTTGGAAATAAAATATTTTTCGTTTTTTGGTCAGGTGCGTACACGAATAAATCAGAAGGTTTTCCAACGCGTGAGCAGGCCACATACAGCTGTCCATGTGAGAAGCACGGATTCCATAAATCCAGCCCACAAACATACAGCGATTGTCCCTGGGTTTTGTTGATAGTCATTGCAAAAGCACGACGGACAGGAAACTGCAAACGTGTGAATTTAAATGGCATATCAGTTGGGATCATTGGAATACGTAACAACAGTACATATTCTCCCTTGAATTTCCCATTAAAAATTGTAGCTTCGATGAGATTGTTCATAATCTTTTTCACCCAAAGTTTTGTACCGTTGCAATGTCGTGGATGTTTCGGAGAATAATAATAGGCATACCAATTTTCAATGTTAGTAGGTGCGGTAGCATACTTGGCAAATCGAGTGAATTCAAGAATTCCGTGGGGTAATTGACAACTTCGTCTTGATTCAACACGGTATTGATAGGCATGTACGTTGTTACATCACCTGGTATTCCGTCTTGAACAATGAAATTGATGGCATTGACATCGTTGTTCGTAGCTGCTAATGTAGCACGTTCATTAAGCCACTGATGATTTTTATAATTTCGCGCGATATTTGGGAAAACGTTTTAAATTAATTCATGTTTGGTAGATGTCATCTTACAAAAGTTTGTTGGCAATGTGATACATTGTGTAGAAAAGTCAATTGCCAACTTCCCATTGCCAATATCTATCAATTGTTTTGCAAAACGTTCGGTGAATGCATCATTTTGTAGTTAAACACGCATATTGGTTTTCAAAGTCAATTTGTTGACATGTCTTCATACAACTGAAGATTTAAAACATGTATTAAGTTCATCAGCGGGTGTTGAACGTGGTATCACTGACAGAGTTTGTCGAAAATCCCCTGACAATAGAATGAGTGCTCAACCTAATAGCTGTCTATTAACCCTCAAATCTTGCAGTGTACGATGAAGCGCTACTAAAGCTTTTTTGTGAGCCAGTATACATTCATCTCATATAATCAGTTCACATGTTTGGAGACCTTTGCCGATTCCAGAATTTGTTTTGATATTGCATTTTAGTATCTCAATGGTTTGCAAATTCATCGGCAATTTCAATGCTCAATGCGCTGTTTGCCCACCGTCCAATAGTGTTGCCACAATTCCTAATGATGCAGTTGCCAGTGCTATTTTTTTCTGTGATCGTATACTTGTCAATGCCAAAGAAAAAAGAAAAGTTATTCCTCTACCTCTGGGAGCATCTATGAAGTACAATCCACCACTATGATTGTTTATTGCCTCAATGATTGTGTCATATACAATGTGTTGTTTTGAAATCAATGTTGGAAGATTTTTTCAACAAATGTACTCAAGTCATGGATATCAAATTGTGTTTGTCGTTGCAAATTACGATTATATGCAGTATAAGTAGGTCGGATCGGTGCACACATTCCTAATTGCACCAATCCTTTGTTAGCGATTGCCAAACATACATCCTCGATCAAAAGCAACGCCTCATTATACACGTTTGGTGAGAATTGCATGTTGATATTCGTTGTTCGCAAACAACGTAGGATGTCTTCACTCATGGCATCTTTGTATTTTTCCCAAAGATCGACAGCGTTGATCAATTTGTTTAGTGGTTTCAGTGGTTCCTATGAAAAAATTTGGAGAAATTTGTGATCTGAATCTGGCAAAGGTAGAAGTGATCTTGCACGATGTTAAATTTACCCTCGGATTTTGAATCCGAAGTTGATTTGAGTCCGAATGTTTTTGTAATTATCACATATGATTTCTGTTGAACCGAACGATGCCATTTGGAAACATGAATTGTACTTGCGTATGTTTGCCAAGAAATGTTTTGACTGGCTTGATATACCTGGCCTGATACCATCGTTGATAATAATTCAGGTGGTAAATGCAATTCTGTGCAATTTCACTTTCCACCTGCGCTGCATATTCTTGGAGTTTCGTTTTTGAATTTCAATGCACATTATGATTCCCATAACTTGTCCATTTTACCAATGACGACACTTCGATGGCGACTGTAATCATATTCCGCATCGTAATGGAACGCAGAAAGATTCAATTCAACGTGCAGCGTCCGTCTGGATTCATAGTGTTCTTTTCTTAAAGTCAGACTTGCTCTCCGTTGATAAATGGTATAAGTCGAGCGGGCTTGACCAGTTCGTTCTCGGTCGGTTTCTAATCGTGATGCTCGCTGCTCTCCAGTTTCAATCAATCGGGCATGAGTAGCTCGTTCTCACATAGTTTTCAATCGTGATGCTCGTTGCTCGGTTGCTTCGGAAGCTCGAAAATCTTCTATCTTTCGTGTAGATCGGCTAATCGATTTCCGTTTGGGGGCATAACTGTCGAAGTTATAGTGGAGAAATTTGTAATCAGAATCTGACAGAGATAGAAGCACAATTATAAATTTGCCTTTGGATTTTGAATGTTGTTATGCAATTCTCACGTATGGCGCTAAAACATTGACGATAAAGGTGGCTACAGTACCATTGCTATTACATGCAAACTACCTACACCTTTGCTAAGCAAAAAATCACTAATTACCCACGAAAACTGAGAATTTGTATTTGCTAATCACAGACTAATAGAAAACCACGACAGAAACTTTATAAAAACATATGATGGTTGCTCTTGGTAACCATCTGACATCACACCCTTAGTTACGGCGAAAGGTAAATAACTCGTAGTTGCGAATGACCACCGGTTTACCGATGCTGGGTTTTGAAACCTTTAAGGAGCCGGGTTTTGAAAACTTTTAAGAGACAAAAACCATTCCGGGACCACGCTGAGTACGTAGGAAAAAACCCTATCAAAATCCATCCAGCGGTTTGTCCAGGCATCGATAACATACATACAGACAGACACCTGTGGGATTCGTAAATAAAATCAATCACAATTAAAAATTAATAAACTCTACTTTATTTGGTTGGAATAACGAGTAACAAATATATCAGAGTTATATATGGCGTGCATCGCGGCGCACTCACTGACAGACTGACAATAATGTATCCGTGTGGTCGGTTTTTATAGGTTCCGGTCGTTCTAGACCATTCGTCAGATTACTCTATCGCGATAATCCGGGAATATTCTATAACGCCGGTTTTTCCCATTGTCTACCATAAACACGCCGGGCGGCGCGCGGCGCGTTGTTTTCAACGTGGCCACACACCAATTCATTTATATATATATAGATTTAATAAATTAAAATATTTCCTGTTTATGTTTTAAATAAAATTTAAATGTTCATAATTTGTTTTTCAGTTTCATATACTACAAAGCAGTTGCTTATAATACTGGGCATTATGTTGCATACATACGTAGAAATAAGATCAATTGGGAATTTCATAATGATATGTTTAAAAAAAATAAAGTTTTTAAGTTCCAAGAAAAAGTCATATAACTCCTCACCTTTTAGTATACGAGGTCTGTTCAAAAGAAATGGTGAATTTTGAATTTTTTCGAAAAGTATTTATTTATTCATCAATATCCACTTTGTCCCCTTCAAAGTAATCCCCCTCAGATATAATACACTTATGCCAGCGCTTCTTCCAATCCTCGAAGCACTTCTGGAATGCGCTTTTCGGTATGGCCATCAGCTCGTTCTTCGATTCTGACTTTATTTCACCAATTGTGGTAAAACGCTTCCCTTTCATTGGTTTCTTCAGTTTCGGGAATAGGAAAAAGTCGCAGGGAGCCAAATATGATGAATACGGTGGTTGAGGCATGATTACGGTGTTGTTTTTGGCCAAATAATCACGAACTAACATTGATGTGTGAGCTGGTGCATAATCATGATGCAAAATCCAGGATTTGTTTTTCCACAATTCCGATCGTTTGAGCCGTATTCACGCAAACGTTGCATAACTTCCTTGTAGTATTCCTTATTGACCATACGACCTGTTGGCAAGAACTCATGATGCACCATGCCATTGTAATCGAAAAAAACAATGAGCAAAACCTTCACATTTGATCGAACTTGACGTGCTTTTTTCGGTCTTGGCTCTTCTGGCCGCTTCCATTGGGATGATTGGGCCTTGGTTTCAACGTCATAACCATATACCCACGTTTCATCACCAGTTATGATCCTTTTGAGCAAATCTGGATCGTCGTTAATGTCATTCAATAACTCCTGAGCGATACTAATGCGACGTTGCTTTTGTTCAAAATTTAGCAATTTCTGAACAAACTTCGTTGCCTCACGTTTCATGCCCAAAACATTCGAGAAAATTGCATAGCAGAGCCAGTTGATATGCCAACATCCTCTGCAACTTCCCTAATAGTTATTCGACGATTTTCCAAAACCATTTTCTTCACTGTTTCGATGTTTTCTTCGTTTGTTGACGTGGTTACAACTCCAGGACGCTCATCGTCATTAACATCTTCTCGGCCTTTTGTGAAGCGCTTGTACCACTTATAAACACTTTTTTGAGACAAAGTAGACTCGCCAAATGCCACAGTCAACATTTCAAGTGCGTTGGAGCACTTTATCCCATTTTTAACGCAAAATTTAATACATATTCTTTGATCCATTTTTCTCAAAAGTAGAAAATCGAAGAACACACAAAAACGTGATTAACCTTTTCAGTTGTCAGAAACAAACTACTAATTCAAAATAGCTGATAATGCCAACATATGATAAACATATGTGTACCAACATAACAAAAAAAAAATTTCGATAATCGAATGTACACAGCCCGCGAAAATTCAAAATTCACCTTTTCTTTTGAACAGACCTCGTATATTAAAATATTAATATAAATAATGTTTTTAATAAATAATTTAAAGCATTAGAAATTAATTACTATTAGCTGTAAACATTTTTCTTAAACAGGATATTTTAATAAAAGTTGTTTAATATTAATAACAGAGTATTTTGAATTACAAAAATTAGTGAAATTCATTCAAAACAATGATTATAAATGGATAATAGTATATG
This sequence comes from Schlechtendalia chinensis, assembly GCA_019022885.1. NCBI lineage: Eukaryota > Metazoa > Arthropoda > Insecta > Hemiptera > Aphididae > Schlechtendalia > Schlechtendalia chinensis. The sequence continues at coordinate 46,028,469 of CM032339.1, forward strand.
TCATAATTAATGCATTCTGTAGTAACTCAATGACTGGTAAGCAATAAGTATATTGGCTAACATATTACTTATTATAACGCATCTCAAGTGAAATATAGCGGAAAACCGTGGGTATGCAAATTCCAAAAATTGCCGAGCCAATTCTAACAAATTAATTGCAAAATGACTGTGAAGGTTTAAAGTTTCTAGGATAAAATGAGTGGGCCAACTCCACAGATGTTTCAAAACATATCCTCAAAAACATTAGAAAATATAATTCCTGTTTTCTGATGACTTCATTCTGCACTAACGTTTTAGCGATGCATTTTTGCTGACATTTAAACATCAGGGATAAATTTACCCCATATATATTGCTTCCTTCTCCCAAAAATGACCATAAATTTCTTCAAATTTATTTCATGGAAAATCAAAATGACCAATTGAATGTTCGTAGTAATCTCTACTGAAGTTAGAAGGCATATTGTTGAGTCGTAAAAAATATTACAAGACAACAACATTTAATTAGGATGTACAATAATGCGATTAATCTCATGACATCAAGCAGCCATAGAATTGTTATTCGTGCTGACCAAACACCAGCAAGTGAGCATGTCAGACGATATAATGTGACAATTTATGAGATATCAATTGCCATAGTCGGAGAAAAATTTTATACTCACGATATCGTTTTGCTGCACATAAATGAGCAACTACAAAGAGTAGTCTAATCACTAGTTTCACAAATAAAAAACGATTTTCAGTGAAACATGTTTTTTTTCTTTCCTTTCATTCCACATCATAGTCACCAACACAACACAAATTAGGGTATATATTGAATGACGTGTTTTCTCGGTGAATCTATGTTTACTAAAATGCTTTTATTTATTTGCCTAAAAATTAATATCAGACTAAGCCACAGTGACGCATGGCCGTGTTCAGCTAGTATTAAGTACATAATAAATAAATAAAATATAATTTATTTGTCAGTTTTGTACAAATTAAAAACCAATTTTTTACTATTCAAATTGTTGTCGATTTATATTAATTATTATTAGATAAATAATATAAATCATTTAAATTTAAATCATCATCTAGATCGAATCACAAAAAATGTAAATATAAAAGGTAAGAAGTACCTTAAAATATTTCTATTATTTTTGTGGTATGTAGAATGGTATATATTTGTAATTCAATTTTCAAATAAAATTATTGTGCAATTGCATTGTTATATACATCGGTGATATTATATGACATAATAAAAGACTATGTTATAGTTCATTTTTGTAGATATATCAAATTCTATACATATGTAAAAAATTGTTTTATTATGTTACGGTATCCAACACAATAAAATCAAATATACATTAAAATTTTTAATTGTTCAACATTTAGAAGACTTCAGCGGTGCACAAGTTTTTGAATATGCATACAAAAATAGTGAGTTATATAATAATAATACTTTCGACATTTAATGTGGGGCTCTTTCCTCAATTTCAATTTTTTTATTTTTTTACTAAATTTATTAAATAATATCAACAGATTCCCAATATGTGTTTAAATATTAAAACATATTTAAATTTTAACGACTTTATATTTACTAGTGCACTATACTTTTAATATTAAATCGAATAATTTTGCAATACTCATAATTACACGTTTAAGCACACTGTCACCCGCCGTGTCAGTCGGTTTATGCAGGATTTCTTATTAAATACTTTTCGTATTTTCTTACGGTTTGTTCTAATGGGAAATAATTGTTTTTGTGTATAATTTGTTGATATTTTGTACAAATTTCACGAAGTTGAACAAAAAACAATCGTCAAGAGGCATCTATAAATAAATCATAGATTATTTATTAAAATTAAGCTTTTTGTGATGTGACACGGGTGCGGTGGTCGATTTTGAAGCGCATTCACCAATATAATATTATAATTATTATGTCATTAACAGTGGTGGGCCTTGCACAAAATTACGATCACGACATTTCTACTTGAAAATAAATGATAACAAAAATAATAATTTTATTTTTAAATGGACGAATAAATAATAATTGATTTATAAAATTAGATCAAAATCAATAATAACATATATTTTATTTTATGCCTTATTGTTTCTTGTGAGTACTAATGCCGAACACGCATAAAGCGATACATTGAAACCACTATCAACTAGAAGCATTTATCCAAACAATAAAATCATAATATTGTATTAGTCGGTTGACTTTCATGATAATATATCTCGCGAAACCACTGCTTAAGGAACAGGTTTGATTCACTGGTCTTACAGTGGTTTCTGAGCCGGGCCCGCGGGGGTTTCCCTGTTCGCCTTCACGGGTCCGGGTTGAGGCACGGACCCAAGCCACGAGATGGCGTCAGTAGCTGGCCGATAACTGAAAGTCCTTGTCGTGGGGATAGCCACTGAATATATTGAAATAAGTAGCCGCCGACCATGGGTCTCTCGCTTCGGCGGCTTAGGGCATGATCCCAGCCGTCGGACGGATTGTCGAAGCGTGACGAGGACACTCCCTGGCTGGGGGGGAGAGCATGTCCTGGTATGGGATACAAATCCTTGCCCGCGGAGAGCATAGTCTTAACCGGCTGTGCACGGCCGGTTCGGCTGGATGTTTGGCTTGGCCGGTCGAAACACGCGGGGGGTGCCCGGGTCAGATTGACCGTACTGGCTCGGGTGGGCGAGAGTACTACGAATGCCGACGTACGACGTGCAAATGCGGTACGAGGATTCGGAGCCTTCGATCTTGATCGGCGCTAAGTCGATTGGCGTTACCCATACGCTGGGAACGTCTTCCTGGTGCGGCCTTTGAATAGCTCCACTGAGCTAATAAAAGATCTGTCACTTGTAGCCCTCGCAATAGAGGGAGAAAATCCAAATGGGTTCTCGGTGTCATAATAATATTTAAAATATATGATTAAAGGCTATATGTACAGATTTGTGTGCAAACCTTTTCTTACCATTCTTATTCTGGTGTACACTTTATTGTACATGTGATATTTTACTAAACCTGTGTAAAGTACAAAAATGAAGTTTTTGTCAATTATAGTCTAAATATTTTGGATAGTATAAACAATTTTAATATACAAGTTAGTATGGACATTATATTGTATACAAATGTAGTGTACACGTAACAGTCAACTTATTAATATCAACAATAATTGTTTTCACATTTAAAAAAATTCTATATTCTGAAAATCTTGATGTATTTTAAGTCTTATACAAGTATAAAAATATTTGTATCCATACGGGTCGCGTAAAAAAAAAAATTTTAATTTAATTTTATAACAAACACATTTATGTTAAATAGCCTACTACATGGTATAATATTATAAGTCAAAATGCATTATTGCAAAATGCATGTATTGTTAATTTATAAATCAGTTCTAAAGTAGGATCATTTTAAGAACCTGTTCAATGACTTATAGTGCATTTTTTTATCAAACATGAAAACATAAAATATATATAAAGAATAAAAATCATGATCTATTTACGATTTTCGTAATTTCAATTATAAGTCGAACTTTCAACTTATTTAAAGTGCAAAAAAATTAATCAAGTATCATAAGATAGAATATTATGAACTTCAGAAAATATGAATCCATAACGTCACATTTTTTAAAATAAATACATGTGTACAAATTTTTAAAAAATTATTTTTTATAATCTTTTAGTCATTTTAAGTGATGTCCGACGCAATTATAACGGTAAATTTTGTTTCATCACAAAATTCCCCATACTGTATTGGCATAATGATTGTTAATCTTAACAATAAAAATTAAAATAATTTGTAATTTCATTGTTTTTCACATTTAATGTTTTATTCCTACAAATATTTTGATTTAAGAAATTGAAATCATGTTGAACAAATCTGAAAATTTTAGCACTTATACGTCAATACTTCAATGATCTTTTTGATGCAGCCACTTCTAGTATGTGCCATAATTATCATTAATATATTAAATGTAATTATTATCATCTTAATGATATTAGTAGAATAAAAACCAAACTAATGACCATCAAATCATATATTTCAGTTTTAGAATATAAAGATAACATAATTCGAAGTCCAATGAACTGGTGTTTGAAATACATATCAAGTTCGCATTAATATCTAAAAAATATGAATAAATTTTAATGACTTAAATCCCATATGGATCAAATTTTTATTACATTAACATTTGAAAAATTTAAATTAATTGTTAGGAAACTCGTTAAAAGTGCATTGACCAATAAAATATTTATCATTAAATATATTTTTTTAAATAAATAAATAATCGAACGTTAAAAATACAACTATATACTCACTTAATAAATTAGTAGAGTAATACAAATCGTTTACCTATAAATAAAAAATATATAAAAACCATATTATCCCTATAAGTTAAAGGTACAGTTCAGTCTTATGTTCATTTTAAACTAAATATTACTTTAATGAATATATCTAAAATAATAAAATTAAGTTGTAATTTTTTAACTTCTAGTTTTTATGTGTAATTTGAAAATTATTGTACAACTAATCGCTTGAAAACTATGTATATTTTTAAAATTATTAATATAATATAAACTAATATAAATATTTATGTTGCTAGCTATTGTTACTATAGGAGCGAATGAAAATTTAGAATCGTTATGTAAAAGTAATAAATATATATAAATATATATATATAATATAATACTGTATTATACAGTATATATAATACTATGTATCAGTGTGTCAGTATTATTATAGTAAAATAAATAATATAAAATAATTTTAAAAAACAAATAATCTTTATTATTTTCAATCATATATGTAAAAGGTATACATAGTTTTGACTTATTAAAAAAAAAAGCAACTTTTAGATATTATTTCTGTAGCAGTATTTTAAATATTTTGACATATGTACATCACACATTTTGATAAATAGGGACACTACTGCTATAGTAGTAATTTAAAAGTGATGTTTTTAAAAGAGTTTTCAGAAAAAATGAAATGTGGATTTCCCATCAACGTGGTTACCTTGCAGTTAATGTTCTTTATCGGCGATTTTTAGAAGTGTATAATCGATTGAAATCGCGATTGGACGTGTAATCACGCGTTACATTTTTGCGACCGACGACGCTGTTATACTGTAAACGTGTGCAATTTTATGCATTTTGAACTACGATTATTGTTCGGTATCAATATATTGGGGCGAAATATTACTGTCCGTGCTCGTAATAAAAAATTTCTGTTATAGACCAGTCGAAATACATTTGAATACTTATCTTAATGCCGGGACATTATTATATTATTAGTTAAGACAGGTCTCACTGGAATAATAATTAATGATCATAATGTAAAAAAACACGTTTTCATTGTTGATAAACCAATAATTATCTAATGTAAAAAATACAATATTAATACGATACAGAAATTATATTTTAATGACTGTTAATTAAATAAACGGCAGTAACCTACATAAAAATATTTTAAAATGGGTGTAATATTTTCTAGTTTATACGAATTATAAAGGTTTAATGAGTAAGTAATTTATTGTATATCAAAACTGATGATTATTCATTTCAAGGATAATTCAAAGTTAATAATGATATATGACATTTATTAAAAATACATAATTACTTTAACTAATCAGTAATATGGTGTATGTTTTTAAATATATTTGTTTTTAACTAAAGGCGGTGCTAAAGAAGCTCTAAAATATTCATACTTTCATATGAGTAAGTAAATTTAATTTAAATATTATTCTGAGTATATTTATTCTTAATGTAAATTTAATATTAGTATTCAAAAATAGAATTTGATTACTAAATTTTTCGAGGAGACATTACGAAAATAAATATTTTTTATTTCATAATCAAAATTATGTGCGAACAAAATGTATTTTAAAATTCATAAAATTTGTGATATTGATAAAACTATATTCAAGACAATCACCATATAGAATATGTTATTTTAAACATTTATAACTAAATTCATTAACCACAAAATATTATAAGCCCAACATAAAATAATGTAAGTCATCTCATCTATATATATATATATATATATATATATATATTCATATATATTTATTTATTTATTCATTTATATATATATACTTATAAACTAGCTGTCCCGTATACTTTATTGCCGTAAAAGAACCATCTCTGATATCGTTATACCTCTTCATGACCGTTATATTTTTATTAATGTAAAAAAGGTAAAGTATTGAAATAAATGTTGAATATTAATACTTGAAGGAATAAAGTATGTTTTTTATCTTAATATGAGTTGGTGAACAATGTTTTTTGTCAATCCTTGAGGTTTATAAATGAACAAACTTGATGGCTTGCCAACGCGAAGACACACAACATATAATTGTCTATGCGAAAAACTCGTATTTTCTAGATCCAATCCACAAATAGAAATTGTTTAGCCTTGTGACTTATTAATAGTCATTACGAATGCTAAACGAATTAAAAATTGCAGGCGTCTGAATAGAATGAGCGAGACTAAAGGAATCATTGTGATCCGCGGCAGGAGAAAAATTCTCCTTGAAACTTGTAGTTCAAAATGGCAGTTTTAATAACATTTGCCATGATTTTTTTCGGAATCGCATGCCAATTTTGTCCAGATATGTAGCACGTGGAATAACCAGAAATGTCTGTATAAAATCATCGAACAGTAGCAGTAACGTGCCACCGAAAGTCTCTTACTATCTTTGAGATTTTCCATTGTTTTATCGAGAGCTTCAAGTGAATGCTTGTAGGCCATCCCAAATAATAATTTTGCCTTTTTGCAAAACTTAAGCCATGCCAGAATGCTTCTTTATGTTGAACATTGCGTCTGGATTTGTGTGAACCTTCAATGGCAACATGAGTGCTGAATATGTAGTCTATCCACCGTCAGTAAAATCGCTGCAATGCCTGATGAAATAATTGCCAACACAATATTATTTTGTGATCGAATGCGCACAAGTATCAGTGTGATGAAAAATATTTGTAAGTGCCACCTGGTGTATTCAAAAAAAAAAAGAATTCACCTGGTTTGTGCTGCAATTAAAAAATTAATTCGATAGAATGTGTTCTTATGTTCAGCAATCAGCAGTTGCTCAATATTTACATCAAAAGTAGTCAACGAAACCGCATAGAACTGTTATTTGCGCTAAACATCGCTATTAATGATGTTTGTTGCTAGGCGGTTAGGCGATGGCATACTGAAATGAAAGAGTGACATATTCGAAACGAGAATGCAAGTATCCTCAATTTTTATTGACGTTTCGTTATCTATTTCCGGTGAAAAATCGATAATGAGATCCTGATCAGCGGTCCGAATGCGATGCCAAATGTCGTCGCTTATTGAATATTTATATTTGTCCCAGAGAACAGAAGCTTGCAACGGAAAATATGTCGTCAACAATATGGCGAATAATTGGCGAATTTGATAAGGAGAGAAACTTAGTACTGCATCTGCAATTGTGAGTACCCAATGGTTGTCATCTTCCAGTAAATACAGTTTGTGACTCACGTCGTGGTACGTGTAATATAAAATACCATTTACTGTTTGCAAGTATTGGAAAGACGTCAGTTCAGAAACGTTAATCAACAAAAAATACAAGAAGAAGCATTCGCGTTTTTTTTTAGATAAACTCTGTACAATCGGCCTAATGAATTTTCTACAAATATGCCCGACGGCAATTTTCTACAAATATCCTTTGACTGAAACGCCTCGCTTTCGTGGATACCACATTTTCGACTGTTCCACGTGAAAAATCATGACACATCAGTATACATTAATGTCTTTGTGAAATATAGTTCGACAAACTTAGTGTGGTTTTTGGTGCAGTTAATGTTCTTTATAGAGCAGTATATTCTATGAAATAAATACGCTGTGAAAATATACCATTTTCAAGATAAGCGGTCAAATATATAACAGCAGGGTCTTTTTCGTGTATGGGGAAACTCATAATGCGACAAACTGCTTCATTACAGCTAATGTTTTGGCTCATTTGGTAACGTGTTATTTCGTCGTTATCATTTACATTTTGAACAGCAAATACAACAATATCGCTGCATTTATGAACGTATTTGCAAATTTATTTGATAAACTTCACGGAACAGCAGAATTCAACGTTTATGTGTGCTTTGTAGGTTTTGCATAGTAATAGTGGATACAAAACCACCGATCGATTGTTATGTTAACCGTTCCATCATTTGACATGCGCAATTGATATGATTGGTCACCATTGTCTGTATCTTTACGACGATACATTGGATAACCATCAATATTACTAATAGTATTGTTTATACACTCTTTTGGGAAATATTTCGTACATTTGCCATAGGCCATGCACGGCTCCGTCATTTTTAAAGCACAGCGTAGACCATGGAAAATGTTAACGGTAACAATGTCAAACAATTCTTGATCGACATTCCGATCTGGAATTTCTGCTGAAAAATGTTTTATAAATTTCTTCTGGCCGTACCTTGTCGACCAATTAAATCAAAATATGTGCATGTAGCAAACCTTATTTGAGTTATCTCATTGACTCCTAACTACTAACTAAAGCAATATTCAAAACATACGAAATGTATGCAATTTGATTCGTTGAATTTTTTTTTAATTTAGGAATTACAATGACGATTAAAAACGGTATGAACTCAAAATTGTCAATTTTTGTACAAATGTTATAAATTATTTCCTAATGAATTTAGATTGATTTATAATTTATGAAATTATATTATTTTATTTTAAAATAAACAAATCTTTAAAAGTAATCTGTTGTTAAATTTATTTAACATAGACCATATTAATTGTATCTGTCATATTGATATTTACGATCATTTTTAGAAATAGTAATCCCATACACTAAATACATGATTAAAAAATTTAAACCACATATTGGTATGTATATATATTTAAGAGAAATTTGGATTTTTAATGCGAGATACCAAACCCAATAGTTATTATAACACCTGATATATAATTTTATTCGTCCTACTAAATATTTTATTTAATGATGTTGTTATTTTCAAAACTCCTTATGAAATTATGATTTTATATAAATAGAAAACCAGTTAATGATAATAAAATAAATAGCAACTATAATATATTGTATATATAAAATATAAACAATACATTTCCTGATATTGTTTTCAGATGTATCCATGTGTGTAGTTTTGGGATGACGTTTTGGACTCCTTTCAGAGTCCATTTTCAGAGCGTATTTACTTGATCGAGTGTTGTAACTATACTCTCCACACTCGACAACAACGACAACACTCGACCAAGCAACCACGCTCTGAAGACGGAAAGGAAGACTTTGAAAAGGAAGACTCTGAAAGGAGTCCGAAACTACAGCCCAAAATTACACACGTGGATATATCTGAAAACAATGTCAAGAAATTAACAATCTATGAAAGCTTCAACACATTTATGAACAATATATTTTTCAGTTCAATAAATTAATTAAAAATGATTAAAGCATACGAGTACGCGTTAAGTGAGACATTTTATGTCTTATGTGTGAAATTTTTTTTTTCAAATTCAAATTTAAATTTTTTCAAAACCGAAACAATGGTTGCCATGGAAACAAACCATAAGGGAGATTTAGATTTTTTTTCTGTAACGCTTTTTTGTGACAGTCCCCAGTAGGTATTTTAAATTTAGGTAACGCTTTTCATGGACACTTTTTGGTGAACACTTTTTCGTGACGGTTTTTTATTTTAATGTGCCAAAGTAAAGACATAAAATGTCAAAAACCACTATTCAATATTAGCTATTATCCATATTTATATTTACTATATCCAGTTACCTTTAAACTCAACATATATGTAATTGATTTGGGCAATAAGTGCTATACATTGACTTTTACATTGTAGATAATTCTTCTGCATTAGGACCTTATCAATATTGTGTCAATACATCAATTGGATATGCATATACTTATAATCAGAGTAGCACCGTGATACCTAGTCAATTGTCTATTGACCAAGACCAATTGGGTAAGGATGAAATTAAATAAAATTAAATAATTTATTAAGCAAAATTGGTTTTAAATTCAATTGTTGAAATTTATTTTTATAATCCAAATAAGACTAATTGTTTAATTAACATACTTTTGAATTTAAAAATAATATTAATTTAGGATTCTAAGCTATTTTCATGTATACAAACTTATAATATATATAATATAAAATATATAATAAAATAATGAAAATAAAAGAGAAAATAAATAAAGAGTAAAAAGGAATGCAAAAAGAAAAGAAATAAAAACAAAAATATATATGAATAAAAATAAATTGATCCATCTATGAAAGATCATCACTTGAGAACGGTTCGACCTATTTTGCTGATTTTTGTTTTCGTAATTATCAGAACAAGGCTTGTATGAAATTTTATTTTTGGAAAATCCTCAGTAAAAGTCGGAAATTTGTTACAGTTTTGTTATGTGTGGTAGCACATTTGTTAAATAATGGCTTAAAAGAAATAGTTTTGAAAATTATTGAATTAGAGTTTATTTTTCGTGAAATGTATTTTACATTAAAAGATTCCACGTGAATGCTTGAGACAAGCAGCTATAATAGTTATTAGTCATTAGTCTATACAGTCTATATAGAGAGTATATACAGTCGATCACAGAAACGTATCTAAAACCGTAAAATTCATCGATTTGGTGTGTTTTAAAAATTTTAGTACATGGTTTATTTATTTGGAAAAAATGCCAAAAGTGAGTCGTAGAAATATCGGTCAGCTAACGCGCAATATAAAACAACTACATGATCGTCGAATCAATGAAACTGACAAAAAACGTAGACAACATTCGGAGGCAAATTTATTAAGAATGTCTCTAGCACGATCCATTATAACTCCGGATATACGAATACAGTCGGGTTTGACTCACACGGTTGGAGCTTAGGTACAACATAATTTGGAATCTCGGAAAAACAGACGGCCAAACGTGACAATTCGAAATGAACGATTCACATTCAGATACGATCCAACAGTTGATCACGTTGCAGATGTTTTGGTCGACTTCGGATCAATAAAATGGAACAATGTCTAATGTATTCTATTATATAATGAGCTATTTGTGAACATTGCAATGCTTTGAGATTTCGACACTAATTACCTGGATAATGTTGTAAGAGCGGAAAGGTCAAATTACCACAATTGACATTGCCACCTCAGTCAATGGCATCAGTGCTTTCTAGCTAAGAACCTCGATCGAAGCACTTTTGCAAAATATACAAAAGTACAACAGTTCCTCTAAATGACGTCATATGGGACGAATATTATCGAAGAACGAGGTTTTAACCAAACTTTTAGGATAAATAAAAATAAAAATATTTATGTAAAAAAAATTGCTTTTTATAATTGTATGTATTTTTTCTACTTAAATAGTGAATCTTTCATTTTTATTTTTGAAAATACTTTTTTTATAAAATTATATTATATTTCTAGAATTTTGTAATATTATTTACTTCGATTTAGTTATATTATTCTATATGCAGCGTTGTTTCGTATAACTAATAAGTACGTGAATTTTCCTATTGTAATGTGCGATAAATTTTAGCACAGCATATTTGCCGCAAATTTATCTCGAAATCGTTTAATTAAATTTTTGATATCAATTATATTTGTATTGAATCATTACGTTTAAATTGTAAGTTCATTTTTATATTCGTATGCCAACTATTATATTATCTGCATGCAAATAATTATCTAATTATTTTTCTCAATTAGTATACCTTTGCGATAATCACGATCATAGCTATTTTTAATTTACATAGTGTTATTTACTGTTATCGTGGTCTGTCCTTTGTTTTTGTATATGTTCTTTTGTTTTACAATCGGTGCGTAAATGTCCGAATCCGAGAATTCGCGTACTCAGCGACTGCTGGTTCGCACTAAAACGATTTCAATTATAAATCGGAATTCCACCGTTGATCGTATCAATCATATCGCGGAACAAGCAATTAAGTTATCTAAAGACCCTAATTTACGGGACTTCTTTCTCACAACATCTCGACTCGTTGTGGGATAAATTTATTTTAGAAAATTGATCCGTTCTCGATGCTCTTTTTGATTCAGATCAATTGGACGATTTTTCAATCAACCTCGAACGTAAGACACGCGATATTTATACATCAGCGATGACGGTGGTGAACCAAATTTGGGCTACCTATCCGCAGAAAAATAGTATTGAATCGTTTCATGAAGATAATACTTTCCGTCGTCGTCAAGCCATCAGTTGTCGCTCTCGCTTATCCAAAATTCCACATCCATCGTTTGCTGGAGATATTTATGAATGACCCACTTTTTGCGATCGTTTCAAAGCTCTTGTCTGTCAGCGTGATGATTTATCTGACGTCGAACGATTCTATTATTAGTTGGGTTGTTTGAAGAATTATGCCCAACTCGTGATTCGAAATATTCATGTCTCAAGTTATAATTATGCTATTGCCTGACAAACTTTAATCGATCGATTCGCAAATCGTTCTGTCTTGGCTCACTTCTCCTCACGCATTATTTAAAGTTTTTGTATCAAACCGCGTGCATCAAGTTCAGCAACTATTGCCCGAATGTTCGTGGAATTATGTTCGTTACGAGGAGAATCCCGCTGGTTGTGCGACCCGAGGCGTGTTGCCCTCAGAATTGCCACGAATGTCCCTTTACTGGTCCGGACCTTCATTCTTGCGCGGGTTTGATGAACAAATGGCATCTTCATGGATTGCTGTACCACTGAAACAGCTTCCAGAAATTAAAACCGTGTCATTGACCATTAACGTCGACTCTATCGAAGAGGAATGGTATAATCGGTTTTCCTCATATACGAGGATGTTGCGTGTAATAGCACGAATGCGGCGTTTTATCGGTCGATGTCGTCATGTTAAGTTCCTTTTTAGTTTCTTGACGTCACATGAGATCCAAGAAACTTGTTGGTTGTAGTTAAATTGTCACAAAAATGGTCATTCGCAAATCTATATTCGTTACTATCTAATGGTTCAGATATTTCACGTTCATTAGCCCAACTGCGTTCGAATATTGTTATTTATACAGTATTGTTACCGATGGATTGAAATTAAAATTAAGTTTTTATTGTCATTCATATTTTTCATTGTGTAGTTTTAGTTTTAGTTATAATTAACTTAATTTATATATAAAATTAGCATATCAATGCACATTATTAAATTATGTATATGTAACAAACTCTATACTAGGTTTATTGTTTGTTAATAATGGTATTATATATTATAAATTTGTTAATTATAACGGTTATTTTTCATTTTGTATACTTTATATTCATTATACATATTGTAATCTGGCATTTTAACATATTATATGTACTATATATTATTTATATCATTTATTATTATTTATATTATTTTTTACTCGTGTATTATTCTATCATTTGTTTGTATTATTAATTGAAGTCAATTTCTTTTGTGAAAGATACAGTGGACAATTATTAATCTTGATCAAAAATGTGTTACATCAATGTATCTGCTAGTTTGTCAGGGACTTAAGATCAATATGTTAAGATGCTGGTCATCTCAACGGAGGAGAATGTCTACGCAAGTTGAAATTTGTAAACTTTGAACCACCGTGGACGAACTCACGATAATACAATAATTACCCTATTAATATATTTATAAAAATACGATAATACGACCTCCCGCGACGTTCTATTCCGTTCGGGCACGCACGGACACAAGTCGAAATATTGTCGTACTATATATTTTTCTTGTTTGCACTTTACAATATTGTTGGGTATACCCGTAGATAACGGAATTTGCGCTGCGTATCGTCATTCGCTCGTCGATTATCGACGAGTCCCGCGTCAATCGTAGTGGAGTGACGATGCGATGTGCCGATTTTATAACGAAATATGCTTATTTAATATTTACATTGTTTAATGAGATAAAAGTGTTTGTTATATACTAATTATTATTAATTATTCGTTTTGTTAAGAGCAACTAATAAACTAGTGTTATTGCGTTAAATATAAGATCGTAAAAAAAGGAGAATATCAGTTATTTTGCAACCTACTACCCAACATTATTTGGCCCTTCGGGCCGGATTTTTGTTGTTTCGAAATTCACGCAAAGGCGTAAAATAAGATCGTCGCTCTCCTGCGGGATTCAAGGTAAGAGAACCACGATTCTTCGTTTTTTCTATTCTTTCCTTCATTTTTTTTTTCATTTCGTTTGTTTATAACGTTAAAAACGTCAAAAAGTTCTAAAATTATTGGACACAACGGTTTTACCAATATATTTTAGGATTCGTGTGGCAAATTGCACGTATTTGCCGATAAGTTCGTCACGATAATTATTAACTGCCGACAAGCATAATCATTGTTCACGTTTTGCGATATGACGTTCGATGAATCTATGCTCACAACGCGTCGTGGAGTTATAAAAGGCCGTGTCAAGTGTTTTTCGAACTTTCTAAATAGTTTTCCTCAAGACGGAGATTTACTACAAATTCAAGTACGGAAAAATAAAATCGAGGATGACATGAACGAATTTCAAAAAATACAGTCCGCAATAGAAACCAACGTTACTGACGACGCAGCAATTATAGCAACGAAAAATTATCATATTGAGTTTGAAGACTTATATTTTCACGTAATTGCTGCGGCTGAACGATTTTTATCAAAAGATATTCAGGATGTAAATAAAATAAAATCTGAAGAAAACGTTAACATAACAGGAAAGAACAAAAATCCGCATAGTATAAGTGAGAGTCATCAGGCATCGATCGTGAAGTTGGCCGCACTTAATGTACCTAAGTTCAGTGGCAATTACAAGGAGTGGTCGACGTTCAACGATATGTTTACAGTGTTAATCCATTCAAATGAAGCACTAACAGATGTGCAAAGATTTTTTTATTAAAATCGGCTTTGGCTGGAGATGCGACTAAAATAATTCAATGTTTTTGAAACCGCAAAAAATTATAGAATTGCTTGGGATTGCTTGAATGAGCGATATAATAATAAACGTATTATTGTTCAAGCGCATATAAAGGCAATTTTCGATTTAGAAATTGTTACTGAAGAATCCGCCGAAAAGTTGCGACAATTTGTAGATGAGCTGTTCGGTCACATCAAGGCGTTAGAGGCGATTGGTTACGAACCTATGAATTGGGGGCCAATATTGCTACATGTTATTTCTATAAAACTCGACGGAGCCATCTTACGCGAGTGGGAATTGCGAGTACCAAAAACTGAAGTCCCAAAGGTTGACGAGTTGATACAATATTTAAGAGATCGTTTTCAAATCTTAGAGTCTATCGAGAGTGCGCAAAACAGAAATAAAACCTATAAACAAGTTCGAGTAATGTCCTTAGAGAAAAGAGAAAAGGGAACCGACATTTGGAAAAAAGGAACTACAGTTATTCATGCCGCAATGGTGAAGTTTAAATGTTACATGTGTGAAGAACCTCACGCAATTTATCGATGCTCAAAATTTTTGGCTTTAACGATTAAAGATCGACAGAAACGTGTCATGGATCTAGAATTGTGTAATAATTGTTTGACAAAACACGCAAGGGGAAAATGTATGTCAAGAGGATGCCAAAAATGTGGAGAACGACACAACACGTTGTTACATTTCAGCGATCCAGATCGGGATCGTAATGCGGTGCCTACTTCGTCGACTACAATAAACATGCTTGCGCAAAATAATGTTCCAGGAACTAATGTTTTGCTGTCTACAGCAAGGTTATACGGCGAGTGGTGTTTGACGCATCGTGCGCAACAGACTCAGGTAAAAGTCTCAACGATATGTTGTTAAAAGGTCCGACGATACAAGACGACCTAATATGTATCGTTGCCCGGTTTAGAACACATAAGTACGTCATGTCCGCCGACATTGAGAAAATGTATCGTCAAATATGGGTGGCGGAAAAAGATCGCGATTTTCAACGTATTTTATGGAGAACAAATCCAGAAGAAGCCATCAAGGAATTTAGATTAAAAACTGTTACGTATGGAATGGGTCCAGCGTCATACCTAGATACCGCGTGTCTAAAAAAATTTGCAAATGAGTTTAGTCAACGCTATCCCGTCGCATGTGATGCTATCACTCAGGATTTTTATATGGACGACTACCTCGGCGGAGCATCGACGATTGAACAGGCCGTTAAACTGCGTGACGAAATTATAACTATATTAAGTACAGCCGGATTTCATTTGCGAAAATGGGTATCGAATAATACGAAAATAACGAACGGAATTCAGAATATCGATAATGACCCACTGCATGTATTAAATCTCGATGACAGTGCCATAAAAAAATTAGGTTTGTTTTGGATGCCTTGTGATGACACCTATCAGTACAAATTCGATAAAACAAACAACAGTAAAACGATCACGAAACGCACTGTACTATCGACCATTGCTACTATATTTGACCCATTAGCGTTAATAGGCCCGGTAATAGTAAAGGCAAAGATAATTATGCAACTGTTATGAACAATAAATATCGGATGGGACGAGAAATTACCACCAGACATATACGAAGAATGGAATAATTATTAAACGGAGTTAGCGGAAATAAAAGAAATACGCGTTCCGCGTTGTATAATCGGGGTTGACAACTATTCTAATGTTCAATTACATGGATTTGCCGACGCGTCATTAAAAGCTTATGGTGCGACAATTTATTTACGTGTTACAGACAATAACGGTAGCCACGTAATTCGTTTAATTGCCTCAAAATCACGCGTATCGCCATTAAAAGTTATTTCATTAGCCAAACTCGAGCTTTGTGCTGCGCTTTTACTCGTACGACTGTCAAAAAAATAATACCCTGTTTAAAATTACTTATAAATCGACGGTATTTTTGGTCAGACTCCACAATAGTACTAGCTTGGTTAAATTCACCATCGTCAAGGTGGAAAACGTTTGTCTCTCACCGTGTCGGTGAAATTCATGAATTCTCCGCCGTTTCGGAATGGGCGCACGTCAAGTCCGGTGACAACCCAGCTGATATTCTATCAAGAGGTAGCAGTCCGGCTCAGTTAGGTCGAAACCAACTGTGGTAGGAAAGTCTGCAATGGTTGCGGTTAGATGAAAAGGCTTGGCCTAATGACAGTCAAAGGGACCCGTTATCACCTGAAGAAATACCAGAATCGAAAAAAGAAAGAGTAATCGTCTTAAATACACGAATTAAGTGTTCTATGATAGAAAATTATTCATGCTTAGAAAAAGCCTTGCGAATTACCGCGTATTGTATGCGATGGAGAAAATACAATAAAAAGAATAAACACTTTTCTGCGGATATCGAATTAGAAGAAATCGAGTCAGCGAAATTCAAATTAATAAAAATTGTACAACAAGAATATTTTGGTGAAGAAATAAAGTGTTTATCTGAGGGAAGAAATATCTCTAAACGAAGCAAACTCAAGTTATTAAATCCGTTTATCGACGAAAATGGTCAAATTCATGTCGGCGGTCGTTTAAATAATTTAGCAATCGCAAATGCTGATAAGAAAAATCCGATAATATTACACGCTAAATCTAAGTTAACAAAATTAATTTTCATACACGAACATAATCGTTTATTACACGTAGGTCCGCAAGCGTTATTGGCTTCGATAAGAGAGCAGTACTGGCCTTTAAATGGACGAAATCTCGCTAGATCAATCGTAAATAAATGTTTAATTTGTTTTAAAACGAGACCGTTCACATTTAAGCCGATAATGGGAAATTTACCAAAAGCGCGTGTAGAACCCGGGCGTGCATTTGCGATAAGCGGAGTAGATTTCGCAGAACCGGTAAACATAAAAAATGGTAGCCGACGGAACGCACCAAAACAAAAGACATATATATGTGTTTTCGTTTGTTTTACGACAAAAGCGGTGCATGTCGAACTAGTTAGTGACCTCAGTACTGATGCCTTTTTGGCGGCACTTCGAAGGTTCTGGTTAAGACGTGGATATTGTCAAACAATATGGTCAGATAATGGAAAAAATTTCGTTGGAGCTAATCGAAAATTAAAAGAACTGCGCGTCGAACTTTGTGTCGAAAGAACACCAAAAAAGGGTAAATAACTGCTTAAATGAAGTCGTAGTCAAATGGAATTTTATTCCCGTATACAGCCCACATTATGGTGGATTATGGGAAAGCTCGGTAAAAGCTGTTAAATTTCACCTAGTCAGACATTTAGGTGATGCACTTTTGACGTTTGAAGAACTATATACCGTATTAAATCGTATTGAAGCTTGTCTTAACTCCCGACCACTAACTCCTTTATTTACCGATCCTTCCGATTTAAATGTCTTAACTCCTGGTCATTTCCTTGTTGGTGGTTCTCTTACTTGTCTTCCAGAGAAGGATGTGTCAATCATTCCAATCGATCGTCTTCGTCGTTGGCAAAGGGTCTCTCATATTACTCAACAAATATGGAAACGCTGGAGCAAAGAGTACTTAGGTCAACTGCAAACACGATCAAAGTTGTTCATTTCTGAAGGGCCACCAATCAAGAAAGGTATGATGGTAATCGTAAAGGAACCCAATACGCCGACAATGCACTGGAGATTAGCACGCGTAATGGATTTACACCCAGGTTCACCGAAAAGGGCATATCCAAACAAATTGTTAGAAATCTCTGCCCTCTGCCTATCAGTGATTAATAAAAATTAAAAATTAAATGTTATTATTATTATCTTTATTTTTTCTTTGAGGATTTAATCATTATGTATTAATTAATTTTGTATTTTTGTATTTTTATTATTTTTTTTAGTTTGTTGTATTACTATTGTTATGATTTATATTATTTCGGTTATTAATTTATAGTATTATGTTTGACTTTGCGCAAGCGTAAAATGCCGGGCGGTTTGTCGGGTACACCCGTAGATAACGGAATTTGCGCTGCGTATCGTCGTTCGCTCGTCAATTATCGACGAGTCCCGCGTCAATCGTAGTGGAGTGACGATGCGATGTGCCGATTTTATAACGAAATATGCTTATTTGATATTTACATTGTTTAATGAGATAAAAGTGTTTATTATATACTAATTATTATTAATTATTCGTTTTGTTAAGAGCAACTAATAAACTAGTGTAATTGCGTTAAATATAAGATCGTAAAAAAAGGAGAAGTATCAGTTATTTTGCAACCTACTTCCCAACAAATATAATTGTCAAAAGTGATCAATTGTGTGAAATTATTTAATTACCCCATCCAGTCGCACGAAATTGAAATTAACTGTATAAAAAGAATTTCGATATCAAGTAACTGAAAAATTGAAATAACCATTGTTTTTAGACAATTCCGTTGCAACAGGATTACTTCCAAATTACATCAGTACATCAATTTCAGATGCATACGCCAGTAATCAAAATAGCACTGCCGTCCACAATCAATTGTCAATCGATAAGAACAAATCAAGTAATGATTTATTACTTACATTACTCAAATTTTTATGTCCTTATTTTCAAAATCACAGTATTGAATTGAGGAGGTGTACAATAACAGGATAAAAATTTTCCCGAAATGTTGAAAAATTGTCTGCTTTAATATGTTTTTATACCAATCTAAACTAATGCTGGCGTTAAGGAAATGTTACTGCTTGCAAATGATTTATTTTTTCAATAATCATTGGAATTAAATGTAAATCCGCAATTTATTCTTGTATTTCGGCACTTAACTACTCAAATGTATTTCCATATTTATTTGTACCAGTATACAATACGAAATAAAATAATGTAAATTGATATAGAGACACTATAGAAAAAATGTGATAATTGAAATACTAATTTGATAAATGTATTGCCGTATAAGTTTTTTATTATTGTGATGGATTAATGTATAAATTCATAAACATTAAAATATCCAAATTGATTTTTAGTGTAGCTATTGAAAACAAATTCGCTTATTCAGTATTCATAAGTAATTAATTCAAAAAAATGTTATTTTTATTGTTTTTTTTTTTTTAGAACTTTTCCCTGATGACGATCTAGAATGGTATTTAAATTCCAATGCATTATTGGGATCAGAATCTGCCGGTAATACTAATCCCAATTGAATCTATTACTATCACCGCAAACAAGAATGTCATAGATGTAAAACCTGTGTTGAATAATAAAAACGAATTAATAAACTTTTAAAAATAAAAAAAATTTCACTTTAATTTAATGGTCTGATAAAACTTTCAAATCGTTTCAATAGAAAATAAAAAATTCTTTTGTTTAAAAAAATGTTTTTTGTAATTAAATTTGATTCATTAGTAGAGTTGCAAAGGAAACATAAATGAAATCACTACGTAATATTAAATATTACGTAATATATTAAACATATTTTAAATATTATATTTAATATAATTATAAATATTTTTTTTATCGTTTAATATATAATAAAAAATATATTTTATTCATAATTCATGTTTAATTATATATATATATATATATATATATATATCACAATACATCTACACAATATGTTTTGTTTTCATATATTTACATAATTTTTATGTTATTGGCTCTAAAAAAGTGAAATAATCATTTTTTTTTTTTAGATTATTCTTTTGCATCACTACCAAACTATTTCAATACTCCAACTGCAAATACATTTGTCGACAATCAACCTAGCACCATTGTTTCCAATCAATCTTTTATTGATCACGTCCAACCGGGTAATGATTGAAAATAACTTAAAGATTTAATATTTATAAATATTGAAAAACACAATTATTTTTTACACTGTTTTGCCTTTAATGGAGTATAATCATTCAATTGTTTTTATTTTAGATTATTCAGGTTCTATGGGAGGTAACATGTATTACGATCCTCATACAGATTTCTACAAGCCATTAGAAAATAACTTTATCGATAACCAAAATAAAAGCTCTGTCTCCAACATACCCGGAAGCAGCCAACCCCAAGAAGGTTATTATTAATAATATACCAAATACTTGTTGTCGGACTTTTGTGCTGGTCACAATAATGATTTCCTCTGTCGAACCAACCAACTTGATTCAGATTCGTTAAAAAAACACAGAAACCATATTGGTTATAACTTTCTTAAAGTGTTGTTAGCTAGTAAATAGATTTAAACAAACTTGTAAGTCAGGTATTGTCCATCATTCACTATGTGTAAACACCTGCACATTCTTATATTTAAACAAATAACTCTTAAATTTAAACAAATATTTAACAATTAATATTTACCTCATGTATTTTTGATACATAATTCATATTAATATTAAATAACAAATATTATCTTACTTTTATTTACTATTCATAGCTAGAACTAAATCACTTTGTCACAATTTATAATATATTAATTAATATAATTATAAATATATATATATATATATATATATATATATATATATATATATATATTATATGTATTTATATTTATAATTTTAACGTAATTAACACTGGGAAAGTATAATACGGATTGTTTGGTTTTAGATTTATTTTTTCCCGAAGATCCAGATCAGTATTTGATTTTCAGCCCATATCCAGGTTCAACATCTGCACAAAGTAATAATAATTCAGTTATTACAAACCAGTTTGTAACTGATCCACTGATAAACTACTTTTCACTGTTAAAAACAAATTATTTACATTATAAAGTTCATAAAATAATTGCACTCTATATTTATGGTCTGCTATAATTTTTTATTTGTTTAATGAAGAAACGGAAAATTTCTTAGTTTTATAAAACGCTGTTTCTGTAAATTTATGACTTTTTAATAGCGTTAAACATGAAGAAAACAATTATTAATAAAGCGTAAAATAATGTACTATTTTACGTTCGTTCAATATTTAAAACTTTATATAAATATAAATTAACTCATGTTTATTTAGATGTTTAATAATATGTAATTAATATTACTTTTATTTTATAGATGGAGAGAATATAGAGGATTTAAATTATAAACGCTCTGATTGAAATAAATTAATGCTTTGACTATGTCCGTTTTCAATGTCACTTTATAAATTTCCATTGGTATTAAATTATGTATTTCATTAATATTATCATTAAATCAAAAATAATATTATAAATATAAATAATAATAATAATAACTGTTTTTAAAATATAATTCATTTTCATGCCTAATTTTAATAATCACTCTAGAAACATAAATTTTAAACCAAATAAATACGATATTGCTATCAATTACAAGTATTGTATAAATTATGTAACTGTTGACAATTTTTTAATTGATTTCTATTTTTGTACTTTTACTAATTTATCATCCAAAACATAAAATTTATATTTTTCGAATCACAGAATTATGTAATATTTAAATAATTTTTCGTGTATTCGGACAATAACCATTTGTAGTAAACTAGATATTGATTCAGATCCAACACTTTATTGTCATAAAATGTCATTTATTTAAGTGCTTACGTAAATATTTAATTAATTATTAATTCCCCATTACTAATGTTAAGTATACCTATAGAAAAAATTTTCTCTTTCGCTTTCCATGTTTTATCGTTGTACTTTATGTTCACTTTTATTAATTTATCAAACAATATGTTTTAAATAAAGTTATGTTGTATTTAAAAATGTAAGTGTGAATGTTATGTAAGTGTGTTTACCTTACAGAACAATAAACAAAAGTTTATCTAATAACAGATTGTTTTGTATTTGTTTCTTTGCTGTTGTAGCTCATTCGTAAAAGGCAAATCGTCACAACAAATTCCATTGTAATACACGTTTGGTAGAGTTGTGAATAAGCGAACATTATTTTAATTTTATAGTCATTTCCTATTTTATTATCATTATATAGTGTGATGGAAAATTCGCACACATCAAAATAAATGTTTCTGTAAATAGTAGTTTTAAAGAATTACATATGCATACATATATATATATATATACATAGATATTTAAAAATACATATTACAAATTATTTAAAATTAATCTATACATACTCATTATACATATCTTACAATATACTTAAAATGGCTGCCTTGTTCATTAAAGCACGCATTAACACGTTTTACCACGTTTGCGGCCACTTTGTGGAGTACGCTTATGATGATAAAGTCAATCTCTGTTGTTATGTTTCTTTTCAGTTCATCCAATGTATGCAGCCTATTTTTATAAATCCTTTCTCTAAGACAACCCCACAGGAAAAAATCTGGAAGCGATAAATCGGGAGAGGGGGCATAATCCTCTGGAGATGATACGCTCACTAAAAATCTCGCGTACAATTTCATTGTTTCATTGGATATATGACATGTGGCATTATTCTGTTGCAACCAACAATCCTGTTCATTATTTTCAAGCAACGAAATAAACCGTATTGTACTGTCATGGTATACAATACTGTTCTCTGTAGTTTGCTTTGGCCCACTATTTGACGACGTCATACAACACGCCACACTTTAATTTTTTAGACATTCCAAGAGGTGTTTTGGTTTTTTAGATGTTCCAAGAGGTGGACATGAGGATTTTCGTGGACCAAATTCTAGATTTTTGACTATTAATTATCGACTTAGATGAAACCACGCCTCATCATTGAAGAAAACACGGCCCAGCTCGCCAATTTTATTGTTGTTGACGAATGACTGAAACCATATACAGAACACAAAGCACTTTTCTTTATCCGGATCTTTCAATTCCTGAATACGATTAACATGATATGCATTTCTAAATTCTTCGTCGCTTTCTGAGCACTTCCATATGATATTCAGTTACTTGCTGTTCAAATATATTGCAGATTATATAGTATTCTTATAACATATTTTTTTTGTTAATATTTTATTTAATAAATTTAATATTAAATTTATTTTTGATTTGATTAAACTACGCACATTTGGTAAGTATACATATAATTACTAATTACAATAATAATTTTTAAGTACTTGGGATATTTAATATTATTATATTATAAAATTAAAAGAACTCTATATGCCAAATTTTTATATTCTATAAAAGAAATTTGAAGAAAAATAAAGATATTACAAATTTTAAAATGTTCATATATACATTTTAAAAATAATTTTAAAATGTTGTTTTTTAACGAATTATACTAAGCTGTAATAAGTTGTACTCATTTGTATTATAAGTCATCGTAATATTTATTTAAAAAACAGATTATAACACAAAACAAATAAAAAATAATTCTCAAGTAGATTTAGAGGTGATACATTTATTATAAAATATATAGAGGACAATATTATGGAAACAACATCATCGGTATTTTTTGATACTTTAATTATATAGTTAAATATTGTATAAATACAAGAACATTATTTCTTCTTTTTTTAATGACATTATTTTTTTAGTTATTTTTAATATTTTACAAAATATCTCCGAAATATTAAACATCTTTAAATATTTTATAATAAGTGTATTACCTCTAAACATATTTTATAGTGCCTTTTGTAGTTTGTTTGTTTTTTGTGGACATATTTTTACTGAATAAAATTTTTGGTGTGGTGCAACGTCCTCTTGATCATATTATATTAACATACCTAACTAGACTATTTTGTTTTACTTCAATCTTTTTTTATAATTCTCCCTATCATTCAAAAAAAAAAAAAAAATTGAAAAATTTAGCAATAACCTAAAGAAATATTATTATTTTCTTTTTATAATATTATTATTTATTTAAGTATTATTTTATTGTAATTCTAATAAAAAATTACACAAATTAAAAACCCAATATTAGTAGTCATATATTAGGTGTCTCACTAAGATGTGTTAGTGCTTTCAATATAATTACGTGGTAATTATTATTATATTAGAACACTAAACATTTTACAATTATATTATAATTTATTAAATAAAAAAATTATGTTACATAGGTATTAATAAATGTGATATTATACGATGACAGGTAAACAACGACAAGTAAACGCAGAATGAATAATATTTAAAAAAATTAGTGTTTTTGGTAATAATTATCAAAATCCTGGGAAACAACTATTACATTTTAGATATCATTTCAGTGGCGGTCAAATGATTTAGTCATAGGGAGGGGGTTGGATGAGGCTAATTTTTCAACATACACTTTAGTCATTGAAAACATAGTTATAATTTAAAGATATAAGTTTACTTTCTTAAATAATTTTATTTTTATTAAATTATTAAATCTATTTTTTATTTGCCAACTCATCCAATACTTCATCTATGGCATGGGCGAACACCGGGCCTATTTTTATTTTTTAATAATATAATATATATTTTTTTTTTATAATTAAAAATTTTGTAATTAACGGTATACTGTTAAAACTAATACATAATAAGAAAAAGGTCATGGGGGATATATCCTTATCCCTCCATTTGACCACCATTGTGTCAATTAGTTTTTTTTTTAAACTAAAAATTCAAATATATTTAAATTTTTTTTCGGTCTAAAATGTTCATTCTATAATTTTTTTATTTTAATTTAGTGTTAGAAGTGTTTATTTATGATTATTCGTTAAATTTCTATAACTTTTTTAAATTTATGAAAATGACAATTTCTTTCATTAGTATGGTGTAGTATACGAAAGAAACCAGACGGCCAGTATAATAATTCGAGCAAATGACTCGTTTTGATGAATAAATTTCAACATTTTAATTAATTATAGAACATAATATTTATATAAATTCCGTTTTGGAATAAATACATATTTATAATGAAATTAAATACAATAAATTTAAAAATATCTCAAATATACACACAGATTTAAATAATAACATTCTATATAAATATATATTAGATAATATTAATGTCACACCATAGTTACTTTCATAATATACACAATTTTATTGCTTTTTGATAAATTTTTATTATATAATTATTTTTTCTTTTCATCAAACTCTATGCCTTTTTATTTTAATATTCATAATATTCTCTATGTAATTTCTGTTTTATTTCTATATGCAATTTTTTTCACAAACTTTACTTTTAATTTATTCTTTAGTTATATTTTATTAATATTAACCTGAGACATTTTGTCGAAACCGGTAGTAATAAACACACATATACAACAACTTTTATATTTTCATTTTTATTTAATTAACGTAAAAGTCATTGGATTTTTCGTATATTAAATTATACAAACATAAATATATACTTATATATTAAACTAAATTTAATGAAATCTTGAATTATATGGTTTTAATGAGAAATATGTTAACCACGAATTTTACATTACGTTATCTATAAATATTATTGATAAATTTTTTAAATTAGACAATTAAAACCTTATAATATTATATTGATATTATTTGTGAATAATCCACACATACAAATTTATTAAATTATAGTTTTATTTTATATTTCTTTTGTCTATTCTTTTTATTTTTTTATTTTAAATAAATAAAATTAAACTAAATGTTTAATTAATTTAGTTTTTAATAATTGTATGATGGTTATTGATTTCAGATAAAATTCCAAATACGGTGGAAAACAATATTATAGTCGCACAAGAACCATAACACGGCTATGTTAAATACATCCACATAGCGATACTGCATTTAAAACAGGCGACAATGTAAAACTAAAAAATGACAAGAAAGTAGGAACCTAACCTAACATGTATTTCAAATACTACCCTTTCTGGATATTCATGACAAATTATTGTAAAACGTATATTGAACTAAACAATATAACGTTGAAGATCTTAGAACGAAAATGTCAAAAACAAACTTATAAAAACTAATGTGTATAAACAAAATACAAGTACACATGAAAATCAAATAAAATGAAAGTGCAGAAATGCCTACAGTAAAGGCAAATTGAATTAAAATTGTTTGGAAATACCAGTCATTCATTAAATTGCATACAAAGTATTATAAAATTATTGCAAACATCACACAATCGTTATAAAAGACCATCAAATTCTTATGAGTTTATTGAATAAACTTATAACGAAACTTTACGGAGAGGAGGTGAAGAAACAATGCAGACATTTGGATACGTTATCCCAGAAAAAAGTCAAGCTTGTTTAAGCATTTATGAAGAAGTGTAGAGACAACGGAATTTTTCCATATTGCATAAAAAAATGTAAAAAATGTATCAAGAAAAAATGTATCAAGAGAATTTGAAGAAACAAAAATTAAAGTTCAAAAATCTTCACAAACAACAAAAATAAAATAAAATACAACACAATGAAATCAATAATACTGTAGTTAACCTGACCGACCGAGTTCTCACAAATAGTGAAGAAAGTATACTGAAAAAAGGATTTAATTATGCATTGACGCCGAGAATATTACCAAAAGAGAACATTATCAGCAGTTTAAAAAACTCAATATACAAATTCAAGGACCACGAGAAAGAGATAATTAGACAAGAATCATGCAAAATATTAAAAAAGGCGATCTTCCTAAAACCAAATTACAGTGAAGCAGAAAGAACAGCCGTAAAAACGTCAAAAAATAATTCAAACATCTTAATATTATGTGCATATAAAAAAAATGCCACAGTAATCATGAGCACTAAGCAATCCGATGAAAAAATGACGAAAATACTTCAAGAAGGATCATACAGAGTGATGGACAAAAATTCATTGAACAAAATTACAAAACAAGTTAATGACAGAACAAAGAAAGTAATAACAGATGAAAAACAGAGAATACAGCTATAAGTTTCGTGTCCAAAATTATCAAGAATACTTGGTGTGCCCTGTTTTGGTAACACTCTACTCTCGTATCATAGTTCTGTGCTTATGTGATTATGTAATAATGATAAAAGTCAACAGTATGATCAAGGCTCCACTCACGTGTCGTATTTAATAATTTAATAATAAAGTAATGATTTAGTCAAATATATAATTGTTATCCTAATTTAAATAATTATTATTATTCATAACGTGGAATAATATTAAAACATGGCGCAGTCGTTCAATTAGTTTATTAGCTCAATTAGTGTAATTTATTCAGGAAAATGTGGTTAAGTGGATAACTGTGGATAAAAATCACGATGGCGAACGAATTTAATAAACCGGAACAATTAAAACTAGAAGGGAATCTTGAAGAAAATTTTAATCATTTCAAACAAGAAGTTAGAATTTTCTTCACAGCTACTGAAACAGATGACAAGGATGAAAAAAATAAAATTGCACGCATATTAAATTTAGTTGGCCCTGAAGCATTAAGACTCTACAATAATTTTTAGCTGAAACCGTCAAAAACTGATGAAGTGTTGAAGGCTTTTGAGGATTATTGCATCCCTCAGAAAAATGAGGTAATGGATTATTTGAAATTTTTCTCGAAAAAACAGTTAGAAAACGAGTCGTTTGATATTTTTTATACTGATTTGAAAGCCCTTATAACGTCATGCTCTTTCGATATAATGGAGAACAAATTGTTGCGCACTCAAATAATAATTGGTCTACGTAATAAAGAGTTGCAAGCCAGGCCCCTTAGAGAAAATTTAGAGTTAGGTCAGCTAGTCACACAATGCCAGGCAATAGAGCAAGCTGAAGTCAATCGTCAAATATTGCAGGAAGAAGTCAAAGAAGGTAATGTATAATTAATAACCTAACCTAAAATGTATAATTAATAACCTAACCTAATATTTAATAACCTAACCTAATCATGGTAAATGGTGCACAAAAATTCATGTCAGGGTTCAAGAAAAGTTTTCATAATCAGTCAGCTCAAGGTAAAATGAATCAATTCTATGTCAAGATGATCACCAGTTGTAAGAGATGTGGTTCAAATCACAAAATTAATGGATGTTTTGCTTATGGTAAAACATGTAGCAAATGTAATAAATTAAATCATTTTGCTAAGTGTTGTAAATTTAGTAATAATAGTTATGGTGGTAATGTCTCTAGTAGTGATAAGTATAATAAAAATAATAAAAATGATCGGGTTCAAATATTAATTGTGAAGTAGAGGGAGATAACGTTGTAGTACTTAGTTTATTGGAAATTAATGGAAATAGCTGGTTTGAAAACGTTTTTATTAATAATTGTAATGTAAATATAAAAATTGATACTGGAGCTGAAGTAAATGTTTTGTCTATAAGTTTGTGTAAAAATTTAAAATTTAAACCAGTTGCATGTAATTTAAAAATTGAAGCGTTTGGAGGTTTTATAATTAAGTCTGTGGGTAAAATTTGTGTCTTGCTTAGTAATAATATAAAAAAAATTAACACAGAGTTTATTGTGGTAGATTGTGAAACTAAACCAATATTAGGATTAATTGATAGTCAGCGATTAGGGTATATAAATAATGTTAAATTCAGAGAGAGGCGTGTAAATAATATAGAAAATTGTAATAATAAGGAAAAAGAAAAATTTGGAAATAAAAATATTGATGTATTTACTGGAATGGGATCATTTCCAGATGAAATTGCTATAAAATTAAAAAATGAGGCTAGGCCTAAAATATACCCAGCGAGAAGGGTACCTTATGCTATAAAAAATAAACTAAAAGAAGCTTTAAATGATTTAGTGAGTTTAGACATAATTGAGGAAGTTAAAGTATTTTGTGAGTGGGTTAGTAATATGGTAATTGTAGAAAAAAATGATAAAAGTTTACGTATATGTTTGGACCCAAGTGAATTAAATAAATATATAATTAGAGAAGTATATCAAATTCCATCATCGGAAGAAATTAAGATAGAGCTGATAAATAAAAAATATTTTAGTGCTCTTGATATTAAAAGCGGTTTTTATCATATGGTTTTAAACAAAGATTCTAATAAATTTTTCAATTTTAGTACGCCTTATGGTATATTAAGATTTAAAAGGTTACCTTTCGGAGTGTCGTCTGCTCCAGAATTATTTCAAAGATCCATGTATAAATATTTTGGTGATATTAATGGAGTTGTATTATATTTTGATGATGTACTTGTGTGTGCACAAACCAAGGAGGAACATAATTTAATTTTAGACAAAGTAGTGGAAAGAGCTAGGGTATTAAATATTAAATTTAATGTTGAAAGTTGCAGTTTTGTGTCAAAACAGTTAAATATATTTGTTTTTTGTTCAACGAGGAAGGTATGAAGCCTGATAAGGAAAGAATTGAGGCAATTGTGAATTTAAAGAAGCCGATTAATAAGAGAGAATTGCAAATAGTTATGGGTATAATAAATTATGTAAGAGAGTTTATCCCTAATATGGCAGAAATATCTCGACCACTAAGAGAATTATTGAGGAAGGATGTTTGTTGGGATTGGAATTGGAGTCATGATAAATCTTTTAATGACATTAAAGAATTAATTGCACAATACACAGTGTTACAAATGTACAATCCTAAAATAAAATTAGAGTTACAATGTGATTCGTCTCAGGACGTTTTAGGCTGTTGCTTAATGCAAAATAAAAAACCGTTATCATATTTTTCTCGTTCTCTAACAGAGACTGAAAAATAATGGGCTCAAAAGGAGAAAGAATTTTTAACTGTTACAGAAGCTTTTAAAAAATTTTATAATTATGTCTATGGTAAAAGTGATACAATAGTGTAACCGATCTTTACCCCTAGTGTCTATCATTAAAAAACAATTAGATCAAATTCAGAATAACAGAATTAAAAGATTAAAATTAAATTAATTCCATATGTTTTTGTTCTTAAATACCTTCCGGGAAAATATATATATATTGCTGATTTATTAAGTAGAAATATTATAAATAAAAGAATCAAAGGTGATGTTGAGATTAATGATGTAGTTCACACAGTTAAAGAATATGAATTAAGAGTAACGGAGGAGAAATTATAAAAGCTGAAAAGTGAAACCAAAATGATGAGGTTTTGAGTAAGGTTCTAGTACATTATCAGCAGAGTTGGTCAGATTTTAATAAGAGTTAAGTGGAAAATCAAGAGTTAATTCATTATTTAAAATTAGATCGGAAATTTTGGTTAATAATATCATAATATATTTTGGAGCTAAAGTCATAATACCTAGAGGATTAAGAAAATTAGTA